>BFEA01000476.1:953686-964755 GCA_003427395.1 Chara braunii
GGGGGGGGGGGGGGGGGGGGAGATTGATTGGTTAAAACTTGAACCAAAGAACACAGTGAATTACACCCTTCATCTGTTGAAATGAATCTCAAAAAAGTTGAAAAGAATAAAAAATATAAAATACAATTACAAACGAAAAACAACTGCAAGATGCTATGGAGACGAGCTGACTAATAGAAACGGAAAGTAAAGGCAGAAACAGGGAGGGAAGGGAACGATGAAAGACGACAAAGAGAAGTCAGCTCCCGTTCAAATAACGACTGATTGATTTGATTTGATTTGATTCATTCATTCATTCGTCTGAATTGATTTGATTTAATTTCGTTTGAGTTTGGTTTGATTTGATTGGAGTTTGAGTTTGATTTGATTTGGATTGATTGATTGATTGGGATTTGAAAAAGGGAAGTAAAGGCAGAAACAGGGAGGGAAGGGAGCAATGTAAGACGACAAAGAGAAGTCAGCTCCCATTAAAAAAAATGGCTGATTTATTTGATTTGATCTGATCTGATTTGATTTTGATTTGATTTGATTTATTTATTCATTCATTCGTCTGATTTGATTTTATTTGATTTATTTGTTTGATTTGATTTGATTTGATTTGATTTGATTTGATTTGATTTGATCTGATCTGATTTTCATTTGATTTGATTTATTTATTCATTCATTCGTCTGATTTGATTTGATCTGATTTGATTTTGATTTGATTTGATTTATTTATTCATTCATTCATTCGTCTGATTTGATTTTATTTGATTTATTTGTTTGATTTGATTTGATTTATTCATTCGTCTAATTTGTTTGATTTGATTTGATTTGATTTATTCATTCATTCGTCTAATTTGATTTTCTTTTATTGATTTGATTTTCTTTTATTGATTTGATTTGATTGATTTGATTTGATTTGATTTGTTTGTTTTGATTGATTTGGATACTGATTGCGATTTGAAAAAAGGAAAGTAAAGGCAGAAACAGGGAGGGAAGGGAGCGATGTAGTAGAAGTCAGCTCCATTTTAAAAAAAAACACATTGATTTCATTTTATTTGATTTGATTTTGATTTTGATTTGATTTTGATTTGATTAGATTTCATTCGTTTGATTTGATTTGATTTGAGTTGAGTTTGATTTGATTTCATTTGTTTGATTTGATTTGATTTGATTTGATTTGATTTGATTTGAGTTTGATTTCATTTCATTTGCTTGATTTGATTTGAGTACGATTTGATTTGATTTGATTTGATTGGATTGGATTGGATTTGATTGGATTTGATTCATTCATTCATTCATTTGATTGTATTGGATTGTATTGGATTGGATTGGGATTGATTGGGATTGATTGGGATTGATTGGGTAAATTACGATCACACCCGCCAGTTTCCGAGGAGCAGTTGGAAAAACGAAAAAGAAGACAGGGAAGGGAGAGAAGCAGAGACAGGAGGGAGAGAGGGAGGGTCTCGAAGCAACCCAGAGAAAGGCAGAGATGAGACGGCGGAATACAACGGGAGGAGGGAGGGAGGGAGAGAGGGAGGGGAAAGGGGAGGAGGGAGGAGGGAGGAGGGAGGAGGGAGGAGGGAGGGATGGAGGGAGAGAGGGAGAGAGGGAGGGGAAAATAAAACAAGCAAAAGGACAGAAAAAAGGAAAGCACGAGAGGAGAAGAGAGAGTAAGGAGAGCAACAGAAACAGAGAGAAGGGAGGGTGAAGAAAAGACGGAAGACAGAGAGATGTCGAGGGAGGGGGAGAGAGAGACAGATAGAGAGAGAGAAAGAGGAGCAGAGAAGCAAAGGGCGTGAAAAGAGATACAAAGAGAGAGAGAGAGAGCGAACGAGAAAGAGGTCGGGATCGAGAGACAGTCACGGACCGGACACGTTGAAATCAAGTAACACCCAAAGGAATATAAAAATAAAAATAAAAATAAAAATAAAAACTATTCTTTTTATTTTTTAAAACGCGTCAACGGTTTAATAGGGGGAAAAAAGAAAAAAAAAGCTCACCTCCGATGGATAGACCCTGTCCTCTGCGACGTCCAATAGTGTGCTTTTTCTTGGACTTTGAATGGTCACGCTCTCGAACCACAGTGCAAGAAGAGTTAAGGGAATAATAACCTTTTTTTTTTATTTTTCTCTTAATAATGTAACTCAAAAAAATGCGTGAAAGAAAAAGACGAAACGTAAAAAATTACAAATGGGCAAAGATAGTCGCAGTCTCACAAAAACAACATACAGAAGGACGGATAGAAAAGCTCCAGTGCCACAACTTTCCTAAAATAGAAAAGGAAATAGAAAAGCTCCAGTGCCACAGCTTTCGTGAAATAGAAAAGCAGAATAGGCATCACGATTGTACGGATAGAAGACTCACAGCTAGCTACGGACAGAAGAATGCCCATGCGTTGTATTCCAAGGAAGATCGTATTCCAAATGGTTGGTCAATGACTCGCTGCTAATTAATTTGAAATTTTGAATTATTAATTATTTTTTATTAATTAATTAAAAACCCACTTCATAGAAATCGAATCTTATCCAAATTATTGGTAATTGTTAATAAAAATTGTTGAACTACTAATAAATTCCTCCTTAAATCAATAAACAACAGCAAGTTCAAATAAATTACATTTCATGTGTGCCGAAACCAACCTAATCCACTTCCTCCTTTTTAATTTTTATTTTCTTTTTTTTTTGGGGGGGGTTTCTGGGTATTCACTATCTTCACCACTTCGGGTGTTTTAGGTTTTTTTTTTTTTTTTTTTTTTTTTTTTTTTTTTGGGGGGGGGGGGGGGGGAAGGGGGGGTTCAATCCACAGTTTCATGTGTGCATAATGGCACGCACCACGAACTCTTAAACCACAGTTAAATCCTTGGAAACTCTGTAATAATGCTAGAAGCTTCTCTCTCTCTCTCTCTCTCTCTCTCTCTCTCTCTCTCTCTCTCTCTCTCTGTGTGAATCTCTCTCTCTCTCAATCTCTCTCTCCATATCTCTGTGCCCGTCCCCCCCTCTCCCCCGGGGGCGAACCCTGCCCTCTTCTTTGTTGTGACAGTGGCAATTAGTTTATCTGTGGGATGTGTCATTTGCTTTGTTTGCCTGATAGGCCTCTTCCTCTTCCTCTGTGTTTTCTTTGATTGGATCCTTTTCTCTTTCTCTTGCCTCTGTGAGGTCTGGTTTCCTCCTCCTTTTCTTTACCTCTTTCTTTGCCTTTGGGCTGCGTGCAAGTGGGTCCTTGTGACACACGGGGATGGGGACAGCCAGCGCTCAACCTGTCATCCACGTGGCTGGCCTTGTACGTAAGAGGTGATGAACAGGTGGGGCTTTCCTTCCTTACTTCTTTTCCTTTCTTTTGTTTTGTCTTTTTCCGCCTTTGCGCTCCGATTCACAGTGTGACAATATATATAAGGGTTAGTTTTCGAGGGAAAAATATATATTTGTGACGATATATATAGAACAAAAAAAGATGTAGGTGACATCCCGCCAAATGAATCCAAATCCCGCCAAATCTATTTACATCTCATCATCAGATTCTATGAGATCTCATCATCAGATTCTACTTAGATCTCATCATCAGATTCTATGAGATCTCATCAAGTTCAATCGGATGATCCACTAAATCTCATTAAATCCATAAAAATCTCATGAAATCCATTAAAATCAGATGAAATCCATTAAATGAATTTGAATCTCATTAAATCCATCAAATCCTTCAAATTCAAATTCATTCAATCTTACAAAATCCAATTGAACAAAATTGAATTCGAGCCAAGCAGGATTAAGCCAATAGGGGAAAAAAAAAAAAAAGGATTAAGCCAATAGAATCAAACCCTGTCAAACCGAGATGAAAATCCAATAAAAAACGGAATTAATGATACCAAACCGCAACGGAGATTACATAGAAAGAAAGAAATATATATTCGACCTACTAGAATTGAAAACTTTAAAATGTGAATGCCTTTTTGGGAAAAAAAAAAAAAAAAAAAAACAATAAACCAACGATCAAATCGAATCCAAACTGACTTTCGTGATTGCTTGTCTCGCTGCGAAAGCAGCAGCTTGTACTACCACGTGCTTTGCGTCATGTGTTGTTGTCATCAATAACTAGAATCCGAATCAGAATGAACCGCAATCAAATTGGGAAAAAATAATAAATAAAATAATTAATTAAAATAATCGAATATCCAATCAAAAGATTCAAAGATACTCTCAAATCTTCTCTATTCGTGAAAATCGAGCGGAAAAAGACAACAATCGTACAATCTAATCAAATGACAAAAGCGCAATTAATCTAGACGTAAATCGAGACTCGATCCATAGATCTGAGACGGAACGTTGTTGTCGAATCATACAATCGAATCAAAAACGCAATTATTAATCTAGACGCAAATCGAGACTAGATCTGAGACGCAGTGGATGGATGAATTAAAGCCAATTAATCCGCGACGCAACGTAATCGAATGGATCAATAACGATCAAATACAATCGATCGTACACGAATCTAGACGCAAATCAAGACCCGATCCATAGAAAAAATGTGATCTAATCAGATCGAATTCAGACTGAATTCTAATCAACATGAAATTGAAGTAAGAGCGAGCGATATCCCAACCAAACAGGATTTAATCCGGGATTGGATAAAATCACCTCCTGAATAAATAGACGAATCATGGAATTAAAAAAGAAGAATATCGAAAATTAAACGAACGAGGACCGTATTTGAGACCAGATTCAATCAAACGAAATGTATCCTAGTAACCATCGGATAACAAAAATAATCGGATCAATGTGATTGCAAGAGTTAAAAAATCCGATGTAAATATTTTCGAAAATTTTGCTTTCCAAAAAACAAAAAACAAAAAAACAAAAAAATTGCTTTCCTTCCTTTGCGACACCCGTTCAAAAATGAGAAAGATATTACTATCATATTAGTATTAAATTATTAATACTAAAAAAAAGAATCCATAATAAATATATGGATATATGGATCTTTTCTCGAAATGAGTATAGATAGATCTTAGCATGGATCCTGCGCAAGGATGACGACAAGCATAAATCGAGAAAAGATCCATATATTTTTTTTTTTATTAATACTTAAAGAAGAAAAAGAATTGCTGTCCTGAGTGAAGGGATCCTAAGTGAAGGGGGCACAACAACAACAAAAAAAAGGATATTTTTTACCACGGTTTTCGTGATTGGGTGCATGAGCTCGATGCCATCAAGTCGACGTACTGCCTCCGGCAATCCCTTCTGGATAAAGTAATCAAACGAATCCACGTGGGGTCTGACTAGTTCGATCAGCTTAGCTGGCACCTCCCCACCAAGGTCGGGATCGAATGCTCCTTTCTTCCGCATTGGCTTTCCCGCGCCTGCTGCCCCAGCAAACGAGCCGCCGCCGCCGCCGCCGCCGCCGCCGTGCAGACCAGCCACCGTCATTTTCGAAGCGTCACTAACGGACACTAACGGACACAAACGGACGCCGATTGGATTCAACGGCCGATTCGATTCCCCGCGTTGGCCAAAATTTATTTCCCCGACAGACTAGGCGAAAATGAACCCCTCGGGGAAAGAAATCGACAGCGAATAAACGAGAAGACAAGAACGAGAGAGAGAGAGAGAGAGAGAGAGAGAGAGAGAGAGAGAGAGAGAGAGAGAGAGAGAGAGAGAGAGGGGACAGGGAAGAAGTGGATACGGCCGACGAAGCAAGAGCAATAGGAGTCGAAAGGTCAAGAGCGGAGGGAAGAAAAAGATCGAGATCGGGACCCGGATCGACGTCCAGATCTCGATCGGGATCCGGATCGCGATCGAGCCGGGTTCATCATCGAGGTATCCCGATGGGAAGAAGAGACGAGGAAGGAGTGAGAGGCAAGAACGTCCGCAAAGAAAAAAGTGTGCCCACGTGGATGTTTCCCGCGCGTCGGATTGATCGAGAAGTGTTGGTTGAGTGCACGTGTGTAGATAGGCGATCCCCTGCACGTGGGTGGCGATGATCTCATCACTTCCCCCTCATGCAACCACCCTCACGCATTCGCTATCTTTGATTATCACATCCCATCAGTGGTTTACGCTTCCTTGTTCGACCTCATCACTAGCTCAGTCTCGCTTGCTCCCCCCCACCTTCCCCCTCCTACTTCTCTTCCTCCCTTTCTCTCCTTCTTTCCTGCCTTTTGCGCACCGAGCGCCGCGGTGTTTGAAACTTCCTCGTTACTTCACCGCGTCGCCGTAGCCGCCATCAACCATCAGCTTGCCACGTCGGCTGACAGCTCAGACGATCAGTATTCTCCACTCAACTTGCAGCTGTCAAAACTTGACACGTCGATGCCAGCTGCCAATAATCGGCCAAATCAGGTGCCAGTAGTCTCTAGGTCCTCCGTGCGCAGATGGCATCCCTTCAGCGCCTCGCGGCGACCCGCGCCTCAACCCCGCCTCTCCCGTTGCGCTGCAACGCGCCGCGCCGTCCGCCGAAGGCCCGCCGCGTTCGCAGTCACCCCGCTCCCGCCGACTAACGGCAATTGGTCGGCGGGGGAAGGCGGCAGAGCAGCGGGCGCAGAGGGCCGCCGATCGCAGGCACACTCCACTGAGGTGCCGCCTGGATGGGGGAGTTTCTACCCCCACAGCGAAGCTGATGGGCAACAAGGGCCCAGGTGCAGCCTGGTTGGGGGAGTGCTACCCCCACAGCGAAGCTGATGGGCAACAAGGGCCCGACATGAACCCCCACAGACTACAAAGAATGAGGGATCAGAGGTACTATGTGAAAAGCATGAACATGGTCAGTATTGCCACCAGGATCATTCCTGTCCTGTTCGCTGAGAACCTATGTATATGGTGCTATGTTGTGCAGCCACACTGTGGTGGGCCCTACCAAAAAGTAATGGGCCTCTCCACGTGGCTACAGGAATGAAAGGGAAGAGCCAGTTTTGTTCTTTCGATGGCCCCCACACTACTCAAGGTGATTTTCATGGAGTTCATGAAAATCCATGAAAATCATCAGGCTCACAATTTTCATCGAGTTAGTGAAATCACCAGGCTCACAATTTATTGTGTATCAACAGGAGAGAATCAATAGGATGGTGTCATTCATGAGCTCCCCCAAAACCGTCCAAGGTAGGATCCGAATTCGTAAGTGTAAGGCCAAATTAGCTTTGGAGTTTTACATACACAGAAACAGAGATAGAAAGAGGGAGAGGAGGGGGTGAAAAAAGAGAGGGAGAGAGAAAGAGAGAGAGGGAGAAAGATATACGCAGACAGGGACAGGGACGAGGAGAGAGAGAGGGAGGATGAAGAGAAAGAGAGGGGGAGTGTGTGGGAGATAGAGGGGGGAAGAGAGAGAGAGAGAGAGAGAGAGAGAGAGAGAGAGAGAGAGAGAGAGAGAGAAGGAAAGAAGGGGACTTGAGAAGGGAAAAAAAAAAAGAAAAAAAAAAAGGAGGAGAGAGAGAAACAAAGAGGGGGGGGAAGTATCATACTCACTGACATGCATCGATTGTTTTTTATATCAACAATCAACCAATTATCAATTAATCAGTCAATTAATTAGTTATCCAAAGTTAAAACTTAAACACATCTCCAAGGGAGGGCAGACGTTTGGAGGTTCACGGCAAGTCCTCGATCGTACCAGAACGCTAGTAACATTCATTTTAGTAAAACCCCTAATTTCATCAATTACACTAATAAAAATATGTTTATTAAAAAAAAAAACATTAAAAACCCATCATTAATACATTATAAATAGGTGTATAACAATATATGGCACCATCCTATTTTGATTTACCTTCATCGGTCATATTTTATAAAAAAATGTTATTTTGTCATTACGGTTTATAAAGGTTGCATTCTTTTTGTTTTAATGGTGCCTTATATTATACAATAATAACGACGAGATCAACATCACACAATTATAAAAAAAACAATTTGGGCACATTACCCATTTTCACTTCATTCAGTTTAATGTTTATTCGTGTAGTTAGAAAATAATGATAAACCATAATGGAATGAATAAGTTTAACAATTGAATTATAGTTTGATACAATGTCAATCTACCCTAATGCCTAATACAAACCATTACTATATTATCCTATACTTTCTATACCAAACTATATCTACACACTAAAGTAATATTCAAGTTGTGTAGAGCTCAGCACAGCATCGCTCCCAACCCTACTAACGCTCTTTTGAAGATCCACTGTGGTCTTTTACTAACTGAGTGTCCTGGTTGGCTTACTATTTATTTCATGGAAAAATTATAATTCATATAATGACAAATAAAACATATTTGATTAAACATGTTATTTTGTTTATCATATATAAGTAAGTGCATACCTTATACATTATGAGTTATGTGCATATAAGTATTAAGAAAATTATTAATTTTTATCAAACTGCAAGAGTAAATTATCAATATTTTTATCAATTATTTATAACAATTTTTATTTATATAATCCTTTGACATTAGTAAACTTTATTTTTTTTGTTTTATATTTATCTTTAAAATTTTAAACTCGGCTACCAGCGTGGTTCGAGACCACTTGCCCGGTCGGGCCGAAAAAATAAAAAATAAAATTATATATTGTAAAACAGAGCTGCCCGGTAAACCGTACGCAGAGAGGGAGAAGTTTTTAATTTGGTTAGACGACCAGAGTGGCCCGAGGGTCATGTCTCACTTACACCGTTGAATTGAGCTAGCTTAACGGTGTGACACAATTATTAAAAATTGAAAATTCAAAATAAGTGGAAAAAAAAAATCAAATATTGCTGAAAGTTAGGCTACCAGCCGGGCCGCCCGGGTCCCGGGTGGCCAACCCGTGCAAGGACCAAGGAAGGTCCCAGCAAAAAAAAAAAAAAAAAAAAAAAAAAAATCCAAAAAATCCAAAAAAAACAACTATGTTATGCAGAAAAATAAACTGAACAACTTTTGCCTCAGGGTTACATCGAAATTCTTCACTAAATTTTAAATAAAAAATAATTTTCAAAAATAATTATTTATTTTTATTTTTTTGGCCCGACCGGGCAAGTGACCCCGGGCCACTCTGGTAGCATAAGCTGAAAGTTTTTTTCCTGTATTTTATAAATGTAAATGGAAAAAGAACGTGGGGGAATCCGCTTTTGTCCATATTTTAAAGAAAATAAAAAGAAGGAAACGGATCTCCTTGAATGAAACTTTCATAAGTATACGAAACTCTCAGTGCACTGTATGAAGTAAGAGACAAGACCTCACTATAGTGTGAAACGAACGTGGACAGTATTTCTGATTATGTGCATTCACCACTCAAATAAAACAAACTAATGTTCTCCCAAATCTGTCAAATTGTCTTTCCACCTCTGTTAGTGTCTTCCCAGGTCAATCAGGATGCCCTCTCCTGTCTGTCAAAGTGTCCTCCCATGATGAGGTATGATTGTTCAACTTTCGTTCAGCTAGCTACCCATTTCGAAGTGGGGTAGCCAGCTCAACAAGGAAAAGGTTATGGTATGGGGGGTTGTATTCAGGAATCATTTTTTTTAATTTTTTTTTTGAAGATGAAAGCAATGGAAAACAAAATTATATTTCCATCTACAAAACGAATTGCTGGATGGAAGTCAGGGAGATGCACCTCAGAGTTCATGTCATGCCAAACCTCATAAAAAACTCAATGTTGAACTAGTTCAACCATGCAAGTGGGACATGGCCCTTGGACCACTTGCCCGACCGGGTAAAAAATAATAATAATAATTAAAAAAAAAACTTGAATTCTTATTTAAAATTTGGTAAGAAATTTCGATTTAACCCTAAGGCAAAAGTTGTTCACTTTATTTTTCTGCATTGTATAGGTTTTTAAAAACAATTTTAGATTTTTAAGATTTTAAAGTTTTTTTTTTTGCTATGACATTTTTAGGCCATTGCATGACCGGATTGTTCGAACATACAAAGTGACATGCCTGTAAATTTTCAAGTCATTTGGCTGAGCCAAATAAGAATTAAAAATCGCCAAAGATGGCGGTGTCAAAATGTGCTCGCCCATGTATTTTTTCACTTTTTACTTTTTGTTTTCACTTTAGTTCGGGGTCTAAACAATTTTATTATTTTTTGAAATTTTTTAAGTGGGTTTTGTATTATGTGAACTACACATCTGTAAATTTTCAGAGCATTCAGCTATGCAAAAAAAAATAAAAAATCGCCAAAGATAGAGGTGTCGAAAATATGCTCGTGCGCTTACTACATTTAATTCTCTTTTTATTTTGATTTATTTTTATTATCAGTATTTATTTTCCTTATTTTATTTTTATTTCCAATTTGGTAAGGAATTCGGATGTAATGCTCAGGCAAATCTTGTTTAATTTATGTTTCTCCATAATATTTTTTTTTTTCAGATTTTTTTGATGACTTTTTTTTTTTTGGGGGGGGGGTCTGCGTTTGGCCCGAACGGCCGAACGCATCCCCAAGGGGTCCCTTACGTTCGGGCGTTCGGCCCGTCCCGAACGCCGGTTACCCTGTATCTATATATATATATATATAGATACAGGGTTACCAGCCCGTACGKACGGAGGCCCCCGGGTGGACCTCCGTACGTTCGGGCGTTCGGGGTCCCGTACGGGTCCCGAACCAGACGGCGTTCGGCCCTCGCCAAAAAATATTTCCGGGCCTAAAATATATATATTTTTTTCTGAATTGTTTTGTACGACTTCTCTATGACGTGAGGTACATGCCTATAAATTTTCAAGTCATTTCTCTTAGCCAAATAAGAATGAAAAATCGCCAAAGATGGCGGTGTCAAGACGTGCTCGCCTACGTTTTTTTTCACTTTTTACTTTTTGTTTTCACTTTAGTTTGGGGTCTAAACATTTTTATTTTTTGAAACTTTTTTAGTGGTTTTTGTATTATGTGAGGTACACATGTGTAAATTTTAAGGTCATTTAGCTATGCCAAATAAAAATAAAAAATCGCCAAAGATGGCGGTGTCGAAAACATGCTCGCGCACTCACTAAATTTAATTCTCTTTTTATTTTTATTTATTTTTATTATTAGTATTTGTTCTGAAAAATTTTATTTTTATTTCAAATTTGGTAAGGAATTCGGACGTAATGCTCAAGCAAATCTTGTTTAATTTATTTTTTTCCATAACATAT
>BFEA01000476.1:986151-998888 GCA_003427395.1 Chara braunii
TTTTTTCTTTTTTTTTTTCTTACTTTCTTTCTTTTCCCCGTGCCGTTCCCCCATTCCTGTTATGTTTGTTTAAAATTTTCCTTATCTGTTTTTTTTTTCCTGTTGTTTTTTTCTCAATCCTTTTTCACAGTCGGTCATTAGGTGGGGTCGGTCATTCCCTACACTGACCCCATGTTAACCGACACGCATTTGTTTTCCAAGGAGGAACACCTAGTGATGGTTTAAACACAAACTCCATGTATATTGTGTAAATATTGTTAATTATCGTTACTGTAAATTTTGTCACCCAGTCTTTCCTTACCCCTTTCCTTGTGTTCATTTTTTCCTAGAGATACCTCTCTTTCCTTCTCCTATTCCCATTTTCGTATCCCCCGCTCCTGTTTTTTCCTAAGCCGAGTACCTAGCTTATTTTCATTTCTTCTTTATATTATCTTATCATTTATATATTTTTTCTTTATATTTAATGTCCGTTACTTCGGAGTGTTCTAATGAGAGGGTATATTTCCCCCTCTCAATACTTTAGTTAGTTTTTTTTTTCCCCTTTTGTTATTTTATTGGGCTATTCATTTTTTTTACTGTATGAATGTTTGTTTATTCACTTTGCATAGTCACATGTATACTGAGTTATTTTTCTCGGTGGTGGCTTAGGCTGACTTTCCATTCATACAAAACCATTAATTAAGAGTTCCCCCCTCTCAGTTAAACCACCAGTACGTTTCCCAGCCAAAGGACCTCGCGCCCCGGCCAGATGCATCCTGATTCCTTGAAGTGTAAGGTCCGAGGCCCATATACGTGAAAGGTATTAAATAATTATGAGCCTCAAGACTGAGCATTCCACTAAGCTATTATTTGAGCTGAATTTTATAACATATGATTTTATTTATGGGACACCGTGAGCAGACCTGGAGTGAGATCCCACTAGCCATGTATGTGGATTAGTGTGACGGGTGTGGGACAATTGGAGAATAGGTTGGTGGCAGAGTGAAATAGGGAAAATAAACCCAAAAAACATTTCATGACAAAAAAAAACAAAGAATGTTGCTAAAAAAGAAAAGAAAGCGTTCTTCTCACAGATGGTGTTTGCTCAAGCCGGGGTGTGAGATGTTAGGGTAGGATTCACTGACCATGGTTGTGGCAATCAAAACGACTTCATGTGAGCCGACACACGAACCATATTCATTGACAATAGTTTGAGGCTTCATTGAAATAGGCCACAGTGCACGTTGTTTGGCTGTTCTTACATAAATTCTCTTTGGCAAAGGAGGGCAAAAGTAACTTCATACACCATTTGCTGTAGGTGAGTCACGGTGGATCGAACCCTCCCAAACACATCCCAAACCACAATCCATTTCAAGCGATGAAGCCATTCGTCTTTGTCGTCGCTATGAGTGAAACATGTGTGATATCACGAACCAAAAAACTTGGTTCTGATTTCACGCACGTTTGGAACAACCACAGGACCCCAACAACAAAAACAAAAGAAAAACCTACTAATGGGGGAACAAAAGAAAACATCCTTTTCCCAGGCTTAATACACAAAAACAAGCTATTGTTGATTTCCTGCCAAATTCACGATGCCTGACAGTCACACACCTTAAACATTAATCCACATACATCGGTAGTGGGATCTCGCACCTAGTTTCAAGTCCGATTCTAGAGGGCTCAAACTACTCGACATTTATTGGTAAGTGAAACTGGGTAATGCTCCGACCTTTCTTTATCCAAGCAGATTGTGGGACATCCGACCTTATTCATTTTATAATTAGATAACTATTTTGTCAAAAAAAAAGGTCATAAAGCCAGACTTCAATCAATCGACTAATGACGATTGAGAGATTATGTCGACTATGCGAAGACTATAGTAGCAGACGTTTGAAGGGTAGGATCGTATGATCGTATTGGCTTGGGATTTCACTTCACATACAAGAGTGCCTCACGAGATGTGTCCTACCCAAATTTTTCACTTTATTTTTTCTTTTTGAAAAAATTGCATTTGTACCTCACTTAAAGGCGGTAATGCTCACTATGCAGTCCCGGTTTCAACTTGCACGTGTACCCAGAAGTGACCTGTGGAAATTATTTGCATGCCTCGGCCTCAGGTGGGCCCAAGTCGGTAACGCAAAATTACAATTATAGCCAACTACTAGAGTGTTCAAATTATGGACATACCCAGACAAAATTATGGGGCATATCCAGGACTGAGGTGAACTGGCCAAATTATTCATATACCTTACTACCAGATGCCTGAAATTATGCGCATACCCACCCACGAGCCGTTGGGCAACAACCATCTACGTGGTGGGCATGAGCGTAGTTTTGTCGTCCGCTATCCAAGGTCGTACACCCCCAATTTTGCTAACCCGTTCCTGGGCATTAGCCTAATTTCATGGTCTGCAGTAGAGATTGATTATGACGAGATAATCATAAGCAAACTCTTAATTAGCATATCACAATGCGACAGGGAAATAATGCCAGATTTTAAGAGAGAGAAGAGGGAAAGAGGAAGGAGAGGCATAGTCAAGCAAAAAAAGAAATAAACACAATAGACACATGGTCTTCTCCCGAACGCAACTTCTAAGAGGTCAAAAAATCTTCAATGATGATCATGACATGACCTCTCGTGGCCAGCCTCATATACGCGAAAACCTAACTAGCCAGTATTGGTGCGACCCTACGTCGCGTCTTTTCAGCCGGTCGCCAACTGACAACTCATCAGGGGTCTTATGTTGAAGTCGCGAATTGAGGAGGAGTAGACCATGTAACTACCTTTACTTTATACTCCTCTCGTTAATTCGTCGTTCCAAAAAGAAGAGAATTATAGAACATCAGGACAAAATACCCTTCCTACCATATCATCATTGTCCAAGAGAAACTTCGAAATGAAAGCCCCACAGCCTACCGACATTCTCAAGAAAGTCAAGACAAAACCAAGAATAGACGTAGACACAAATTCTCAATAGGATTCGTACCTCAGACCTTCATGATAGTACGTTAGAGCTTCATATTCAGGAAAGTTCAACAGACCAAACTTTCAGGTGAGGCGTGGGAAGGAACCGGACCAGATTACCGAATTCTAATCGGTTTTCAGAAGAGACGAAGGACGCAAATAAAAGTTCCAGAAGAGACGTCGTAAAAAAAAAAAAAAAAAAAAAAAAAATCCCGAGGATACCCATAACTATTTTCAAGATGCCTGCGTCGATCTTTAACACCTTCGGATGTATCCATGCCCATCCCGAGCACATCTCCTATCATTGTTCACTAGCCACCCAGTAAAGCATAGCACCCAATCATCCCATTCACCAGCGATCTTTCGTGAAAAAGAACTCAAGATCGTGTAAAAATAGCAATCTGGAAAGCCTCTGATACGCAACTCGATCTTCAGTGTCAACAGAAATGAAGCCTCAATACCCTTCATTGTAGTATATCTCCGGGCTCGGTGAAAGAAAGAGGTGATTACAACCAGCGTTTGTTGTCTACTGGAGTAGGTGCAATAATCCTGAAGGTTCTGAAAAATCAGTCGTCCGCTGCATACCCCTGCCTGATTCTTGAAAGTCGCAACACATGTCACCCCGTTTGACCAATCCTGCGCACCAACAATACAACCAAGGAAATCCCAAGAACCACCTTTGTCTGTGCGTTCCAACATGAGATTCTCGTGATAACACCTTTTAAATTTATCAATCACTTGCTCTGCTTGCGTCGGTCCCACCACTTTCTTGTAGCGCACAAAAATTGACACGTCATCAACAATTTATGTCTAGTAGGTGCTAATTCGCATTGCTCCAAGTGAGTTGATAAACATAAATTTCGAATAGGCACAGAGAAGACAGGCAAGGGCTGGGCTGGAAGCTTTGCCCATCGAAATTCCTACCCGTTGTCTTAAAATCACCTCGCTAGCCATTACATTGGTGCATTGCAGATCGAACCTGACAAACTGAATAATATCATCAAAATCTACATTCAGCCAACCAATCTTTGACCCCTCCATCCTCACCTTCGCACCTCTCCCTCTCTGCCTGAGCATCACCCCCTTTCCTTTCTGCAGCATCCAATAGTCAATAATCCGCTCAACTTCCTTTGTGATTACCTGGTGAGGCAAATTGCAAAACATCTCTTTTATATCGAAAAAAGTTGTTATCAAACCCTCGTCTGACCCCGACCCATCTCCACGTTTACCACCACCAATCTCTCAATCAATTCTTCCGTACTTCGCATATTAAAATTGCTTCTCATCGGCATCTCCCACAACATCTGATTGACCGCCCTTGCTATCATTTTACTAGCAACCATTCCGCATTCTTCGTACGTAGGATAAATTGGCCTCCATTTGCATACATCCTTATGTTTAGGAATGATATAACTTCTTACCATTTTTCCTTGATCATTCCATTTTCCCAACCTCATCAATCCCAACTCCTTGTATTTTTTGTTATTACTCACATTTAATGTCCCTTCCTTTTTCTCACATAGCTCATAACCCGGTTTATCAATAAACATCTTTCTCATACCCTGGTGATACACCCATGGACAACATACCAAGGAATCTTAAAGATTGTGGTCAATCGAATAACGAACAAACCCCTAAAATCGAGTAGACCAGACCCCTACTGCATCGGTGTCGCAAACAACTTCACTAGTAACCTTGTTGTTGTTAAAACACTGCGCAACCTGTCGTCTGTTAATCATACTATGAAAATAATCCTGCGAGACAGAAGTGAAAGATATCACGAAGTCAAAGGCCTTCCCCAATTGTTTTTTCAAGGTCCTGATCGAAAAAGAAGATGATGGCCTCGGGATATTCTTCGCATTTCTCAACCAATCCGATACGAAACTCACCTCACTCAATCAGGAACAAACATGACCATTCAGTCAGGGAAACAAACCCGCCATCCTCTCACACCTGCACAGTCCGTTATCCTCCCTAGCAGTCGTCCTAAAGTCGTACAGAAGATCTCCAATGCTATGATTTTTAATCCAGACAATCTGCAACTGCCTAATCAACATCTGTTTTCATGTCTCAAAGATATTCAGGCCTTTGACCAATATCCCACAAACATTGTGCACCCCTATCTTAGATAATCATTCATCATACATAATTCTCACTACCAATCATTAACGAACATTGATCCTAAAACCTCTTGATCACTCCTGACAAAACACATCTCAGGGCGTACCTTGTTCGTTTTAAAAAAAAAGAACAAATCGCACAAAATATGCAAATCAATCATTCTAGATCTCAACCATACACTTTTTTTGTGTCGGAGGACAACTCAAAAATCTCGCACGAGCAGGTTTACAGGCAGCTAAAGATGAACAAAATGAGATAATATTTACAAAAACGATTTGTACCCCATCCACAATCCAATGTCTTGTCCGCCGTAACTGCAGTTTTTCAAAGCGTGAAGAGATCACAGAGGAGCCATAACGTCTTTTCAGTAATTTTCATTGATTCACAAACAAGCCCCCCCCATTGCAGCACAACCTCAAACTCGACACCCCTTCCTCTCGACATTCATTCAACCATCTGAACAAGTTCACCGATGTACGAGTCACTTATTCAGCCGTTCCTTACTATTCAAATATGGGCTTATCAACCGAAAAATAAAACGTTCTAACTCTAACAAATCCTCCGGAAAACATCGTACCAGCGACACTGCAACATATTTCTCCACTCCATATCGCCTCAATCAATTGCACACCCGATTGTTCCTCCTACCTGTCTCAACGACTTGTTTATTCTTTATCCGAAACAAATGTTTCCTACATCGCACATCTAGAGACCTAAATGTCGCCCCCACATAAATATGTTTAGTTCATGGTGATAACAACACATACATTAACGGTCCCTCACATTTCACCAAATCGACACGCTCCCGTTGTACTTCTAACAAGTAATCCCTCAAGTTGACAACCCATGAAATTTTCTTTCGCAAAACCAAATTCAAAACCACTTTTCTCATATACAGATCCGAGAAACAGTTCACCACATCATTACTCAGATAGACTTGAGAGATACAATCATTAACAATACCCCAATATTTGACCACATTCGGGACGCTCCCGAAAGTTGAATCTAATGGCACATCCTCGACAAACGCACGCATCTCAACCAGCTCTTCCTGGGTTAAATCCACAGTCTCATATTCAACTCCATCTTTCACACATAGCTTTTCCAGACCCGACTTCTTCAACGCCTTCAACTTCTTCCTCTCGTTTTGAATGAACACGAAGCGCTCGTTGGCGCCATATCATCAACAACCACCTTTGTTGTTCTACCCGACTTCATTCGTGGTCTACCACGTCGTACCAGTTTCTGTCCACTTGTCATTGCCGCATCCATCCTTGCCTTCGAGTTAGTCCCTCCTATCGTTTTTTCGACCATTTTTAACGATAGCCTCTCCACCTGCTCTTTCAGTTTTGCTGCCTCTGCTACTGCTTCAATCCTTCTAGCTTCTGCCTCTGCCCGTTTTTCTTTTAATAATTCCACTTCTTGTAATCTGCATTCCTCTGAGTCCTCTTCATCCTTTTCATCTCCTCGTTCGCCCTTACCACATGTGACTCCATTATCCATACCCTCGTTCTTGTATTACACTCCGCTGTATTAATCGAGATGTTCCCCGTCTTGTTACTTGATCGAAGCGCCTCGTTCATCCACAATTGTGCTTTTTCTTTTGATTGTTCCTTTTTCCTCAAAAAACCAAACTCAGCCCGCAGATCACCCAAGAGTTCATTACACTTTTCACGATCTAGCCGTAATTCCTGCACTTCCCTAGTGAGAAGACCTACTCTACTCTCCAACGGATCCGCCGCCATGTTCATCCATCTTTTCAACTCCTTATTTTCCCGTAACAACTTATCAACAAGACTCTCACTGCTCGAAGCCTCCTTATCCAATCGCTTTCGAAACTCCTCATTCTCCTTTCTTAGTTTCATTAATTCCTCATCATTGTTGTGAGCACTCGACTCTATCCCTACCACACCTGCAGCAACAACCGTCTCCTTATTTGCAACCGGCAACGCCCTGCCGTACATCGCAGTCAGTCTGTTCTCCAAGCGGTCACCAATTCTCGCTTCGAACTCCTCCCTTTCTTTTTGCATCTCCTTACATCTCTTCTCATTCTCCTCCCCTTCCTTCTTCTTGTTTTTTTTTCTGCCTTAGCGTTATCCACAAAGGCCACACATCTATCGAGATTCTGCCGCCAGTATCCCGTCCGCTGATGGCTCATGTTTGCATAAACAGAAGCCTGAGGAGCTTGAGTGAGCGGCGCCGCAGCAAAAGTATATGCAGGTCCCGCAGCCGGAGCCGGTAGAGCCAGCAAAGGAGTGTTGACCGCAGTGGCATTAGTGCCCGTAAGCGGGGCTCGTCGAGGCTGCGTGCATTCTCTCGAAAAATATCCCGAAAGTCCACAATTGTAACATGTTCTAACATAGGGAGTAGACGATGTCATCGTGATTGGAACTCGTCTTGGTCAGCTAGATTAGTCCAAACACAAGTCCATTACTCTTATTCCTACGGAGGTTACTACACAAATGAATGGTTGATTATGACGAGATAATCATAAGCAAACTCTTAATTAGCATATCACAATGCGACAGGGAAAGAAGAGCAGATTTTAAGAGAGAGAAGAGGGAAAGAGGAAGGAGAGGCAGAGTCAAGCAAGAAAGGAAATAAACACAGGAGATACACGGTCTTCTCCCAAACGCAACCTCTGAGAGGTAAAAAAATCTTCAATGATGATTGCGACAAAACCTCTCATGGCCAGCCTCATGCCAAAGCATACGCAAAAACCTAGCTAGTCAGTACTGGTGCGACCCTACGTCGCGTCGTTTCGGCCGGTCGCCAGCCGACAACTCATCACTGTCAGGGGTCTTATGTCGAAGTCGCGAATTGAGGAGGAGTATACCATGTAACTACCTCTACTTTATACTCCTATCATCAATTCGTCGTTTTGAAAAGAAGAGACAATTCAAGAACATCAAGACAAAAGACCCTTCCTACCATATCAATTTCCAAATCAAAGCCCAACAACCTACCGACATTCTCAAGAAAGTCAAGACAAGGCCAAGAATAGATGTAGATACAGATTCTCAATATGATTCGTACGTCAGACCTTCAGGACAGCCCCACAACCCAACGGAGGGCCTGCATGACTGTATAGCTACAATTCTGCACAGGGGAAAAGTTGGGTACTACGCAAAGTTGAACGCCCTCCGGGGGTATAGATGCATGTTAGGCCTTGAGATTGGGTATATAGCGGGTATTCCCATCTCTTTTTTTTGCCACTACCGGTACTGCTAAGCCTCTACAGGAGCGAGGCCCCACTAGCAAAGGCGATTGGATAAATATCCTGAATCTGGACTTGTTTTAAGCAGATATGCAGAAAAGAAGTTCAATCTCGACATTCTACACCTTTCGATTGATACCATGCTCGGGCATGGGGGCGCAGCCAGGACGACGACGGACCGGTGACCAGCCCACGAGAGTTTCGCTGCACTTTTGTTGTCGACCTGTGAAAAACAAACATCCCAAACGCCACGATAACTGCCAAGTACATTCAATAAGGTGCTAGTGTGATTGTGCCCTCAGTGAGGGCGTGTAGGGGACAATCACACGGAAAAAGAAAAAAGAAAAAAAAGGACCCTTATGCTGTGATTGAGGGCGGATACAGGACGCAACCAACAACACAGTCATTCCTGGCTGCGAACTGCCACTCCGAGTTCCACCACGCAGCTGGATCTACCCGCAGAGCCACACAATGGCAGCCACGTGCAGCCGGCTGCCCCTCAGCGCAACGCAGACCCGAATCAAGAAAGCTTGAAACACGTGGCGCATCTGTCCGCCTTCACAGGTAAGATTCAAGAAAGCCTGAAACGCACTGCGCACCTGTCCGCCTTCACAGATAAGATACACACAATAAATAATAATAATAATAATAATAATAATAATAATAATAATAATAATAATAATAATAATAAATAATAATAATAATAATAATAATAATAATAATAAAAAACGACCATCTTTCGGACCTGTGTCCGGGGCCTCGCAACAATGAACGACCCCAACATTCTGAATCGATGTGTTCGCAGCCAGGATGGCTGCGTATACATGGATGCGTTTTATCGTGTAGTGGCTGCTTTTCCGTTTGGGGAATGTCTGTCGTCATTTTGAGTGCACTGAGACAACTACGTTGTCCAGCTGCATTCACAATGTTGTCGGATGGCGAGTCGTGTAGAGTCGTGCAGAGTCATGCAGCTAGTCCTAAAAAATAGGTGTAAGTGGGTATATAGGGCGTCGCGGTCGCTAACAGGAGACCGACCAGTCGTTTAGTGAGCCAAAGCGGCGGCGGTCGCGGGGAGGGTGGTGTGGTCTTTGGATGGATTGCGGGCTGTGCCTGGTTTCCAGTACAGGAAAGTTGGGAACCGGTTATCTGACCATTCGTTAAATTGAGAGATCGATGAGGGAGAAAATTAAACGTGATTTTGATCCTTGCCGTGCGCGCGCCAGGGACTTTTGTTGCGGTGCTACTGTCCGACCGTGCAAAATGAGACTGAATCCTTCGTTAGAACATGGAAAGATACATCGCCATCCCTATTTTTTTTTTTTTTTAATAACCTTGGAATTTTATTTCAAACAGGCCTAGTAAATGTATCTTACCGCTATCACGTCCACAGTTTAGGTTGTTTTATGCCGTCAGGTTCGCAAGGTCGTTGATGCAATGCAGCGTTCGGCTGTGCAACCAGGTAGTATGTCTATTGGGACTGGTTTGTATGGTGGATATGAGCTTGGCGCTTCCCCCGCCGTCCTGGCTGCGCCCCCACAGCATGCGTGGTATCAGTGGATTACATCCAGGCCGTCGATCTCCCTATTTAATGCTCGGTCAGATAACCCTCTCCTAACTTTCTTATACTGGACACGACGCTACGACCGTTCGGTCTCAAGCAACCACGCGACCGCCGCCATGTTACCTCACGGAACGACTGGTCCGTCTCCTGTCCGCGCCCGCGACGCTCTGTATACCCGCTTACACCGGTTTTTAAGGCCTAGTTGCACGACGTTGCACGACTCCCCACCCGACAACATTGTGAATGCAGCTGGACAACGTGGCCGTCTCGCTGCATCCGAAAAGGTCGACGACATTCCCCAAACGGAAATGCAGTCGCTAAACGACAAAACGCAACCCCATATACGCAGCCATTCCTGGCTGCGAACAAACTGATACCACGCTCGGGCGTGGGGGCGCAGCCAGGATGGCGGCGGACCGGTGACCAGCCCACGACGCGCCATTCCCGTCTTTATGAGAGGAATAGAATTCCCCCCGCGCTCCCAGCCCCAACCCTACCACCTCCGAAGCCACCCCTAGATGCCACCGACCGAGACCCTCCCCCTGTCCCGCTCTTGCCTCCACGGCCTGGCGGGTGCCCACTGTCCCTCACATTCCCTTTCCCGCTGCTACTGCCCACCTCCCCCCCCCCCCCCCCGCCCCGTGTGCCTCCTCCCCACAAAGACCCTCCCTCTCACAGCCCGCCGTACACATACCCGGCCGCACGTGCGGCCGAGGCCGAATGCAGACACTGCCGCTCCAAGTTCCGCCAGCAGGTGCAGCCGGCTGCTCCTCAGCGCAGTGCAGACCCGAATAAAAAAAGCCTGAAACACGCTGCGCACCTGTCCGCCTACACAGGTAAGATACACACAATACAAAAACAAAAAAAACATCTTTCCGGTCATGTGTCCGGGCGTCGCAACAACGAACGACCCCAACATTTCTGAATTACATCTGGGCCGTCGATCTCCCTATTCAACGCACGGTCAGATAACCATTTCCCAACTTTCCTATAGGGGACCCGACTACTACCGGTAGGTCTCCAGTGACAAAAAAGCCTGAAACGCGCTGCGCACCTATCCGCCTACACAGGTAAGATACACACAATACAAAAACAAAAATACGACCATCTTTCGGGTCATGTGTCCGGGGCCTCGCAACAACATTTCTGAATTACATCCGGGCGGTCGATCTCCCTATTCAACGCACGGTCAGATAACCATTTCCCGTGGTCTCCAGCAACAGAAAAGCCTGAAACGCGCTGTGCACCTGTCCGCCTACACAGGTAAGATACACACAATACCAAAAAAAAAAAAAAAACGACCATGTTTCGGGTCATGTTTCCGGGGCCTCGCAACAACGAACGACCCCAACATTTCTGAATTACATCCGGGCCGTCGATCTCCCTATTCAACGCACGGTCAGATAACCATTTCCCTACTTTCCTCTGGCCCCCTATTAACCGGACCCGACCGGTCGGTCTCCAGCGACCACGCGTCCTCTGCAGAGACCGCCGCCCTGTTACCTCATGAGACCTACCACGCGTCCTCCGCAGCGACCGCCGCCCTCTTACCTCACGGAACCACCCGTCTGTCTCCTGTGGGCGACCGCGACTCCCTGTATACCCACTTACACCTGTTTTTTAAGCCTAGTACCTCACGGAACCACCACGCGTCCTCTGCAGAGACCGCCGCCCTGTTCCCTCTTACCTCACGGAACCACCCGTCTGTCTCCTGTGGGCGACCGGGACTCCCTGTATACCCACTTACACCTGTTTTTTAAGCCTAGTACCTCACAGAACCACCCGTCTGTCTCCTGTGGGCGACTCCCTGTATACCCACTTACACCTGTTTTTTAAGCCTAGTTGCAAGATCTGCACCCGACAACATTGTGAACGCAGCCCCTGAACGACAAAACGCAACCCCGTATATGCAGCCATTCCTGGCTACGAACACGTCCAGATTCAGGTCTTCAATCCTATCCTCTTTGCTAGTGGGACCTTGCCCCAGGGGTTGCATGTCCCCCCCCCCCCCTCCCCCTAATCAGCAGTGTGTGTGTGTAGTATCTACCACTCCAATAGTGCTTCTTTTTCTCATCCAGTCGTGACGACACTGACGAGTAGCAACTGACACTCAAACGGATATGCAAAGCGGAGAAAGGGAGAAGGGAGGAGAAGAGAAGAGAAGAGAAGAGAAGAGAAGAGAAGAGAAGAGAAGAGAAGAGAGAAGGGAGAAGCATGGGCAGAGGAGAGGAAAAAAATAGGTATGACACATGATGTCCCCGAACGCGACTCAATTTCGGAAAATATATGAAGATGAAGCTTGGCACTGGCGTAGGACCCTATCAGCAGTGGTCAGGGAGTAGGGTGGGGCTGGCGGTGGGGCGTGCCGCCTAACGCGAAGTCCGAGCATTTTGCCAGTACAGATGCAATTTTCCCTTTTTCACTTTTGTTCCCACTGTCTCTTTGGCAACAACGGCCCTCTCCCCCCCCAACCAAAAAAAAAACCACCGCCCGACGCTCGCCTTCGCTGTGCAACGTTCGACTCTGCTACGCTACTACGGAGACGCACACTTCTATCACGCACACCGGTCAAAGACAAGCACACATCACATATACAAACACACACACACACACACGCACACACACACACTACATTTAGAGGTGCAGCTCATTGTTGGACTCTGCATTGTGAAGGTTGGACACCGCACCGAGGCTTGGGCTGTGCATTGCGTGGAGGTTGAGCAGAAGGCTTGGGCTGTGCATTGCGATGACTGCACTGAGTACTCGCAACACGAAGATGGGAGACTTAGGTTACTAGATCTCTTCTCGCACCCATTTTTGTCGCCCTTTTTTTTTTTTTCCTGTGTGTGTGTGTGTGTGTGTGTGTGTGTGTGTGTGTGTGTGTGTGTGTG
>BFEA01000476.1:1010375-1042850 GCA_003427395.1 Chara braunii
TGTGCTTTGGCTCTCTCTCTCTCTCTCTCTCTCTCTCTCTCTCTCTCTCTCTCTCTCTCTCTCTCTGTGCGCACGCACGCTTTCGCCCGCTGTGCCTGTCCGTCTGCTTTTGTTCAGACCTTTTTGGATCTCTCTCTCTCTCTCTCGCTCTCCCCTGCTGTGCCTGTCTGTCTGCTTTTGTTCAGACCTTTTCGGATTCCTCTTCCTGCTTTGGTTGACATCTTTTTCTTTCTCTTTTCTTCTTTCTTTTCGTGCTTTTGTTCGCCTTTTGTCGGACTTATCTTCTTGAAATGGCGAATGAGACACTGCACACCCTCACAATGTAAGCACCTTCCACTTACTCATAACGCCTTTGCTAATATGGGTTACTTACAGGGGCAAGCTGCAGGGGGCCCTGACTGTCATTTGTTTAAATTTTGAATTTGTCCCTCACTTCTGCTGCTGCTGTGGTGCTTTCATTTCCGTTTCCCCTCTTTCTGGGGTGGCTGTGCAGGAGAGAGTCCCGCTGAAGCGGCTGAAGGTGATAATCACGATTCAAGCAAATCTGCAGCACAGGTGGTGAAAAAACAGGGAAAGCTGTCCGACAACAGCCTCGGCGACCAAGATGCAGAATGCGGATCCACAGCACATCTTGCAAAAAAGAGAAAGCTCCTTCAGGAGGGCCTTGGAAGAAGAGTGGAAGAGTTGCAGGCAGGTGCCGTCGCGCTGAAGGAGTCTTTTGCCGAGGCAAATGCGTGTCTTGCACGAGAAGAAAGTGTTGTCCAGGCAATTAAAATAGGAGGAATTCTCCAAGACAAATAAAGGAGGGTGGAAAATAAAGGGTTTGCGAAATAAGAGGGGGTGGGGATATAATGGAGCAGTTATGTCCACTCTAATAGCAGGGAGAATTGATGAACGTCTGCGTTGCTGGAATCTGAACTGAGTGGATATAACTGCTCCTTACTGTTACCCAAGGCATGTGCTTGAAAGGAGCCTACTAGCTCCTGACTGGAAGGTCAGCGGATCGAATCCTGACTGAGTCACAGAATACTCCTGGTTGTTTTTGTGCTGTCAGAAGGAGTAGGACAGAACAGGATTTCCGATAGGACCTGAGAGCTCTGAGGTCTTGGCTTGGTGTTTAAGTCTGTTTTGGCCTCGGAGCGGTGGTCCCATGAATTGTTGGGAGTTGTGTGCGTGTATTATAAAGATAACCAGTATTGTCTTCTTCCTCTTCGAGTCAGGCACTAGCGGCAATTGCACGACCATGGGATCGATTGTTTCGTGTTCTAGTTCGATCTCGACACTCTTGAGGATCTTACAAACCGAGGCAGTCACTTCGATGTTGCTCTATACTGTTTTATCTTGTGAAAGAGGCGAGGAGGCTTGTGGTTTAACTACCTTACTCCTGTTGTTTGATTTGTCTGCACTCACGAGTCGAGTCCATGCACATGGGGATTGAATCATGTCCCTACCGTCTTCCCCCGAATACAACGTACGGTCATTATAGCTGTCTTTTTTGGAGCATATTTCAGTCTAAATACAGCCGTAATGACCGTGCGTTGTATTCAGGGGAAGAAGGTAAGTTGGAAATCGATTATGTGAGAAATCTAGTGTCCAGGCAGTCCACTGTCCTACCGGGCCACGGGCACTGGAACCCAACAACCGCTTGTGACTCATTGGCTAGCCGCACCACCCGGAGCTTAAAAATGGCCAGCGATGGCAGTAGCAGAAAGTGGCTGCAGCACACAGGCTAGCCGTAGCAAAAGAGTACCCCAGACAAGAAAAGCCCAGCAGCAGTGACAACACCCAAGTGTTGTAGCTGCAAATCGGGGTTTGACAGTAGCAGCACCAGCTCCAACCCTGTGCTGTTTCGGACGTTTGTGCCGCGACAAACCTCCGTCCCTACTTATGCTTAGCTCACCATTGAAACGGTATTCACCTGTGCGCAGTAGCGAATGCAGATCCCGGGGCTCGATCCCTAGACTTAACCTTACCTGTGTACATTACCTGTGTCGCCCCCGAGAGTTGAACCTGCGACCTGTGTATTTGTAACAGTTGGTAGACTGTCGGAGGGTCTGTAGGTGTAGGGGTTCGATCTGTAGACCTGTTGTCTGTAGGTCTAGGAAGTTCTAGAAGTCGTAGCTATAGGACCTCTGAAAGGTCAAGGTCGTAGCTGCTACAGTCCTGTAAGGTCAAGGTCGTAGCTGCTACAGTACCCAAAAGGCCAGAGTTGAAACTTCCGGAAGGTCCTGGTACTGGCCTTTCGCAATTGCTCACGTTTAGGCTGAGGCAAGTGGGCAAGTGGTGGAGTCTACCCATGCTGAGTCAGCAGTCCCAACCCCAGTCAGTCCTAGTCCAGTCAAGCAAGTACCGTATGGGACTGTGTACACCACGGGCATGGGAAAGGGCCAGACCATCGGGCTACAGAAGTATAAATCAAGAGGCAGCGCCCAGCCATTGATCCATTCCTGCGTAAGCCATGCAGAAGCGCTGCCACAGCGACTTGTGCGAGGTGGTCTGCAGTGAGCCCGAAGACGAAGTGGGCGAGAAGGAAGCTTAGCCATAGCGATAGGGTAGCAGCGGCCATAGCCGCCATAGCTGCTCGGAGAGTGTAGCGTGTATGTGTGTGTGTGTGAGTGTACAGTGTACTGCGTGTGGGATATCCAGGGTGATCCTAAGACGAGTGCGTGCGAACAAGGGGAGTTGAGTGAAGTGACGAACAGAGAGTTGTGTAGGCGCTGAGGCGCCATAGCCATTTGAAGTGAGATTGTATCTGAACTGTGTTCCTGGTTACCATATCTCTGAGTTTTGAGTGGGCGCTTGTCGCCAGTTTGCTGCGCAACCTGTTTACATGTGTGTGAAGTGTGAGAAGAAGCGAGTCTGATTGCACCATCTTTCGGAATCTTGATGGGCACGTGCCTGTATTCCACCCAATAGTACTGACAGAAAGTGAGGAGCGATGGTACTGTATTCCACCCAATAGTACTGTTGTTTCGCCGAAGAAGTGAGAAGAACCAGTGAGGAGCATCTTCTCATGCAGGGTGGGAGGAGCGTCAAAAAGAGCTGGCGGAAGCGTTCGTTTGAGCTGGTTCACCCGTTAAAGACACGGAAGCAGGTAGCGGCGCAATAATGACAGCGGCGATGGAGCAGGAGAATGTCGTGCGAACATGTGTGGTGTTGCTTCGCTCTTCGCGTCGGCTGCCTTTTCAAATGGCTTTCGCTGATTTTAATTTTGCATCTTCTCATTTCCTATATTCTTGCTCTAATCTAGTGCTTAGTACTGCTTACACAGTTATAAATTTATAATTTTTTTTATTTTTATTTTTTTCAAACAGGTCTCTATGGCCCTGGTTCCATTTCCATTCTGGGGAGCATCAGTCCAGTTCCTATTCCACCGGCAAGTCATAATAAAATATTACATCATGAAACACACTCACACTTCCTTCCGTCTGGCCGAAGGAACCCTGACCAGCATTGATTACGCCCGCATCATGGAGGATTGACTGTCAGCTTGCCTTACTTCCACCTTTCCTCTCAGGTCCACTGCACAAACTTGTCGGATGATTAATAAAGAACAAGAAAGGTAAGAGAAGCTACGGAAGTTACAGTCCCGGAATTTGCCCTTCAATGTTATGTGACCTGTGATGGATCTTGTCCTTCTGCTGGCTCTAATCTCTGTCTTCTCCACCCTGCTTCTGAGTTGTGCCAGTCTTTCCCTCGTATGTGAGAGTCATTTATCTCTGCCACTTCGCCCCTTGCAAGCCACACCTTAGGAATTTTGCCTTGGTTCTTCTCTGTTGCTCTTCGTCAACTGGCATGGACTGTCTCGTCTTGTGCCATTTACAAAGGATCTCCGCCTGAATCAAAGTCCTTGTCTCCGCCCATACCTTCTCCCTTGGAGTTGAGAGTCCCTCAATGGTTCTACAGCACCTTTCCTTCCAGATGGACCACAGCGTTACCTTTCTGATCATTCCAAACCACGTTTTCTCTGTCTTGTGGAATTTAGCCGGGATGTTAGTCCATAAGAGGAGTTGGATGGGGTGTTCAGGGAGGGGGCACGAGAAGAGGGAATCCCAAAGATCCGAGGCCCTCGCCCAGTATTCGGTCACCTCTCTGCATCGTATCAGGCAATGTAGCATATCTTCTGGTTCATTTTATGAACACACCGCGCATAAATCTGAACTGTTAGGGTCATTCTTGCTTTTTCTGATATTTAACCACTCGTTAACCGGTAGAGCTACGTATGAGATGAGCCATTGGAGGCTTCTGATTTTAACCGGTCGAATTGACTTGATATTTTTCCATGGTGTTTGCGGTATCTGATTTGCATCTTGACCTATTAACTTCTGCTATCTGTTGTTGATTGTTGGGTCAGGATCGTTTGTTTTGAGGAGTAAGTTCTATCCCAGTTTGACTAGGTAATCTTGAATGGAAACATTGGTTTTGAGGCTTCTATTTCTGTCTGGTGTCCAAGCCCACTCTGCCGGATCAAATTCCAAGTCTTGAATCGCCATATCCATTCTGAAGATTGTTTTTGGCCATGACCCCAACACTTTCTGAGTACGAAAGGGTTTAGGACTGTTCTTTCCACCTCTTTATTCAGGATAGATGGAAGGCCTTGTGTGGAGGGGGTAATTGGGAAGGAGGTGAACACTACCAGGGTGTCCGACCGTTTATGGGAGAATTGGTAGGCCCTTGTGGGGGTTAGATCCTGCACCCTCACTCGCCATTCACCCAATTTCCGAGTTGATCCTTCGCTCAACAACTCCTTCCAGCCTTCTGGGACGCAGTTGATAAGGGATTGTAGATTCTCGTCTCGTCGGTCACATCCTTTGAGCTGGGAGGCAAGTTCCTGCTCTGTCACCCAGTCTTTTTTCTCCTCGTTCCATAGATGGCTCACTTTCCAAACTCCATGTTTGATCCATGAAAGCCATCTCCTTCCTCTAGGCTTAAGGGATAGTTGGTTATCACTTTCGTCCCTCACCCACGGATTACGAAACAAGGGTTGCTTCAGTAGCTCTTCTTTGGAGTTGGGTCTACCCACTTTCCTTGGCATGACTTCTCGCCATGTCCGCATGAACACAGTCCAATATGGTGTAGGGGGTCTGGCTTTATTTAGATTGGTTCCTCTTCGTTGATTTTTGCGCCCTACACTTGGACTCCATTCCTTGGTCATTACCCAAAACAGGCCGGACATATTTCCTGGTGTGGCTGTAGGTGCTAGGCCCCTGATGCTATCCAAGGCCAGTTTACTCCATGTCGTACCAGGTTTAGTTAGTAGTTTGACTATCCATTTAACTTCTAAGGCTTTGGTTTCCTGTTTGGGGTCTATGACACCAAGACCTCCCTTCGCTGATTTCCGTGTGATGTAATGCCACACTATCTTTGGTATGCAGTTCTCTTTGTTGGGGTCACCTGACCACAAGTGTGCTTTTGCTTTACGATTAAGTTCCTTGATTGTATGGTCCGGAACTGTCCAAATTGACGCTATGTACCACATCATTGAAAAAATACATGTGTTGATGACTAATGCACGCCCCAACAATGATGTGAATGCATTACCCCATCTGCCCAGTTTGTTAATTTGTTTGGCTAGGATGTTTTGGGCCATTTGAGGGGCAAAGCCATCCTTTGTCAGCAAGATGCCCAGATATCGCGTAGGTGTCTTCGGTGTCTCCCATGTCATGTCTGCCTCAGGGCCTTGACGTTGGGGAACCTCCTCCGCTAGCCACCAGCCGATTGTTTTCTTCCAATTGATCTTCATTTCTGATGCTAGTCTGAATGCTTTCATAACTCTTACTAGCGCGCTGAACGACGAGTCTGAAGCTCTTATAAGGACCGTGAGATCGTCTGCAAACATTATTACTGTCGGGAAATGTAGGTAATGGGTTGCTCCTACAACCGTCTTTGGTAGTCTGTGTATAGAGGGTTCTTTGCGTAGGAATGAGGCAATTGTTTCCATAATGAAGAGGAAGATTGGGAGAGCCAGCGGGTCCCCTTGGCGCACCGACCGAGAGATTGGATAGCAGTCAGAAAGCAAGCCATTGGCTTGGACGCACCCTATGACGTCATTATATAGAATGCACACCCACTTTCTAAAATTTTGGCCCACTCCCGTCTTTTCCATGCTTGCATTGAGAAAGACCCAGTTGACCTGGTCATAGGCTTTTTCAAAATCGAAAAAAAGAATTGTCGTGTTTATCCTTTTTTGAAGTTTTTTCTTTAACTTTGTTGGCTGCTTCGCTGAGGGTCAGTACGTTATCCAGGATGTATTTCCGAGGACACAGTTATAAATTATATTTCTCAGATTTTGGAAAAATAAACTCTTAATCTTATCTTCATTTTCTGATCAGCCAAATTCTCATCTATATGCACACACATACACAAAAAATATGAATATAACTACGTATACTCTTTGTCACTAAGCATTTGAAACTTCACGGAAGCCCTGGCGGGTTATCATCCACTTTGAATCACTTGCACAATTCGTAGGGATCTGTTGTATAATTACGTATCTTTGAATTTTGACTATAATTTTTAAAAGTCCCAAGTAAAGCTATATCATGATTTTCTAATCGTGGAACCCGAAAACTTCGGAATTCTACTATTATAGCCATAAATTTTGAAGACTCTTTCTGATAATTAGTTTTTGCTTCTTTTACATTGGTGATACGAGCACGTGGTGGGAGCTGCCAAACGTTGATTGGCGCAAGGGGCAGGGGAATAATTGTAACAGACTTATTGTTGACGTGTGCTTTCGTCAGCAGGTTGTTCTTAAAAGATGTAGGGTGTTTTCAAGGGTTATTGCATATTTTTGAAGAGGCCCTGCTTTTCCAAATTGTGATTTGCATGAAGTGATTCGACATTTTGGTAAGTGTGTCATCAATAACTGGACCGGATCCTTCCCGGAGGGCTGAACGGTAAGGAGGGGGAGGGGGGACCTCTATCTTGCAGGGGCATCACAAGGTGGGAGGTCATGGTGAATGTGTCAAAGAGGGTAGGGGCGGAGTAGGGGGTTGCCCTATTCTGGGGCAGGGGCTGGTCTGTGGGTTAACATCAATCCCAGCGGAGGCAGAAATGGGCAAGGGGCGGGGGGGCATGCTTTAGGTGGGAACTGCGTGCCCCTGGGGAAAGGGGGGCAGAAGGTTGGTCCTATATTGGGGCCGAGGGAAAGCGGGAGGCTCGCCTCGGCGGAGGCAGTGTAGGGCTGAGGGGAGAGGGGTAGGGGGAGAGAGGGGTGATCTCTCACAAAGAATCCTAACATCCAGTTTAGTATTTTTTCCATTTGGTTTGCCTCTCGAGGAGGTGGTAGGAATAGGTGCTATCTGGCAAGTCATCTATGATCTTGCGAAGGGTGGTCGAAAATTCGGTGGCCCCTCGAAGACCAATGCTGGAGCAGTGCTGGCCGGAGCTGGAGCTAGGTGGCACAACTCTGTGGCCTAGCTTAATGGGGGCGTGAGGCGTGGTATTTGGGGGGCTGTTTGTGGGGACAATCCCAATGGTCATCAGGGGTCATAGCTGGAGCAATGTTGGCCGGTGTTGGAGCAAGGTGGTGCAACTCTGTAACCTAGCCTGATGGGAGCATGAGGCCTGGAAGAGCTTCGGTTCATGTTGAAAACAACCATGCTGGTGGTAGTCATAGCTGGATTGAATAAATTTCATCTATCAGATTTATGGTTGGGAGGCTTTTTGAGACACATATTTTAGTGACTTAGTAGAGTTTTAGTGGACCATAAATATTTTTGAGTTCTTCCTTTCCTCAATTGTTCTTAGCCAAAGTCAGGTAATGGCCTCGGTAGCTTATTTTTTGTATTCTGATAAGGGACGTTGGGCCCAGTTACCAGTCATGTTGTTCCCCACGAATAGATTGGAACATCGTCTCAATTCAATTAAAAAAAAAAAAACTCACCATCTTTCGACTCCCAACAGGCATGCTCACACTTAAATCCCTCGTAGCAGAGGTAAGTCAACCCCAACCCGCACCAGCAGCCTTTGCCTGATAAATACAGATAGTTTCAACAAGTTGCCGCCTTACTGATCACCAACCTCACACCCTTCCTCCTTATTCTGCCACTTTTCCTACCTCTTTTATTCCCTCACTTGTAATCCAGTCTAGTCTTCGTTATCCACACATTGCTTTCCCTACATCGAGGTCAGGGTCACTGCCTCCTCAAGTTGGCCTTTGAATGGCTGTAGTCCATAGCTCGGTCACAAAATCACTTCTACAGCCCGATCCGGACAGCACGTGCCTACAAAAGCAACAAGGTGGTGAGGTAACAGTCTCTATGCACGATACTCCACTTTTGCCTTAAGTGCAGGTAAGCATGGGCAGACACTCGTTGGCATCTCTCCCTTCCTGTTCAGCAGACCACAACTACTGTTGCCACATCCAGACCATTACGCTTGCCAAGGGGGGTCTGGTCGTGGCCGAGAAATAAGACAAGGCGAAAACTTGGTAAACTTCAAACCAACCACGTCATGTAAACAATCATACGGGATTGCGGGAGAAATGAACTCATTCACAGACAAACCACCACACCAATTAAGAATGGTCATGCATCACTGCCAAGCAAGTTCAAGTTGGCCCATCGGCTTTTTTTCCCAGAGCTATTCTCCTTTCCCCCTTCAACAACCCTTTTCTTTTTCTACCTTAGGCTCTTTCTCCTCTCTTCTGACTCTCAATACCACGCTTTCAAGTTGACCGCCTGTGTATAAGACCTCGAATCTGATTCCTTCCTCGATCAGAATGGTCGAGGATCGAGCTCACGACCTCCTCTCCTACCTCCTCTCCTCCTATTGCCTGAACCAAATGCAGGTGTAAGGTCATTCGTCTTCTCATTTCAGCATCCGACTTGCACTTGCGTGCCTACCGATTATCATCAGGTAAGTACCACCCCTCTTCAACCTCCTCACTCCTTGATCTTTTCCCCTTCCTACTTCTCTACGTCCAATCCTACGTTCTCCTTCCAAGCTGCTCGTCGGATCCCTTCTATGATTTGTGTGTCACCATCAAACCGAGCACCCAAAACCCTCCGAACGCGAAAAAAAAAAAAAAGTCTCAGAAAAATTTGAAAACAATATGTCATGTAAAACAACAATACAAGTAACTTTTTCCTTTGAGTCATGTTCAAATTTTTAGCCAAACGTGAGTTCAAAATCAAAAACCGAAAAAAATTATACTCGCCCAAACACCTTTGCGAGTCATTCGCATGAACACGAGAACACGTTCGCGCAAATGTGGGGGGGCATGAACACGTTCGCTGTGCTACGCAGCGAGCAACACCATTGAAGTAAGTCCACCAACAGAGATGTAGAAGAAGGTTGCCATTTCGAACTGGGGCAGCAGCGACAACCGTAGGCATTAGTGAGATGACCACGACCATGAGCAGGGTGGACGCAATCTTCCAGGCGCTGAGGACAACCATAGGCGCGAAGTCATGGAACGAAAATAACGGACTCGACCACAAAATGAGAATGAACCTTCTACTGGAATACGGGAAGATAGAGCGTGCCAATCGTCCTTTCTCCACCTTGTCCCACTTGATGTCTTCTTCTTTACCCCATCCACCCCTTCCTTCTCAAATTTCTTCCTCATTCTTACTCTTGTCTCATTTTCAATGCATCCAGTTGTCGTTCCTGCCCGGGTTAGTTCGCGTTCGTTAACTATTTTCTCTTTCGGTCTCACCTCCTATCTGCCCTCGCCTCTTCTCCTGTTCCCTTCGTGACCACGCCTTCTACCGCCCGTATCTGATCGCACCCCACAATAAGGTACATCAGCTCAGATCTTGTCGAACGCCAGAAAAGACAGTGACCACCGTTGTCGAGCGCATCGGTCTCACGCAGGGCGGGACCCTCCCGGTCGCGTTACGCAGAAGTTGGTCTACTCGCGTTACACATGGAGCTTCCAAAAGCCGTTACGGTCGTGTGCGCTGGCCATACCTCTCGCGAGCCCCTACGACAGGATAGGGCCTACGCGAGGTACAACTTACCACCACCTTGTGGGAGTTGTCACCTCCCTTCGGTGGGTGTATCCCCGCCGAGCTACCAGTCCACAGTATGAAAGCTAATCAGTTGCAATCGCAGAGGCGGACCAACCGAGGGCGTTTCTCGTATGCTATAGCATAGGGGGTACGCGCGGTCCCACACCTCTATCGGACCCGCACGCGAACCGACGCCTTAGGAGGCTGAGGTCCCAAGCGCAACTCATCGCCGGTCGACTAGGACGCATCCCACTCACCACGCGTTACACCACGCTAAGAAAAAAAAATTAAAAACACACATACACACGGAACGACGCAAAACAAAACAACACAAATAATCCTAGTCCCTTCAGTATCCAACCCATAACCTTCCGCCGCAAAAATCAGTTAGGCGACACACACGAGACTTAATATAAAACCGCGCAGACGCAAGACCTTCTCATATCGACTTGCAATCCAAGCTTACGAAAGCAGTCTCAATGATAGCGTACTATGTAGTACCCATAATCATGCGGTCCTCGTTAACCTCGAGGGTCACGTTCGACACTCAAGTGTCGGCTGATACGCGCCTTGAGGGGTTAATCTCTCGACGCCAGATAACCGCCAAGTACGGTTGAAAGCCATACCCCCTTCTGCACCCTGCGGAGAGTGGGTGGTACACAGGTTTGTACATGTGGTGACAATCGTCTTTTATCGCCTTGGAGACCAGCTCCATCATCCAGGGTCTGGAGACAACTCAAAGGGTTTGACTTCGGCGACTGTCACGGACTACGACGTCCAACTATAGAAACTCTACGAAGCAGAGGATAAAAGGGGATTTTTTTTTTTTTTTTCAACGCATAATCTGTTTAACCCTTGTGCACGGTCATAACAAGTCGCGCAAAAACTGAAGGCATATGTATGTATATATATGTATAAAGGGTCATAAATATGCGACGATCACTTCTCACAATCACAATGAGACTCCTCTCAACCATATATATGTGTGTGATCGCAGACAGTCAAATCCAAAGTACGGCCCATAAACATACTTGCAATCACATCAACGATTCAATCAAAAAGTTCGCATACTACACGGAGTCAACTTCAACCATTCTCTATACTCATACCCCTTGCTTTAGTCATGCAAGCCCCAGTCTTTGCCCAACCGTCCAAAAACAAATACCCAGTACCTTTGTTAAATGAACATTCAATAAAAGTTCGGGTTAAAACCTTAATAAAACAACAAAAACCACTAGGGCTAAAGCCTTCAGGTTCGGTAACGAGAGTGGTTTGGAGTTGAGTCGTAAACCAACGAATCGGCAACCAACCTGTTATCAGTGATAACAGAAGATGATCTTCATGGGATCAAATTGAAACTAGTTTAAATCTTGAATCAAAACGATCAAGAGAACATGTAACACAACACAAATCAACGTCTAAGTTAAGCTTATAAATGCACGAAAAGTAACTCTCTGTGCCATGTTCTCTTTAAAAAATCCTCCTGATAACTAAAGTCAAGTCCAGCTCTAAGCAAGCGTCCAAAGAAAAGTAAATCCTGACAGAATCTCCCCTATAAAGAGTGGATTGTCAGAATCACCACCTGTCAAGATTTAATCTAACTCCTTTAAACTAAGAAAATTCCGGCAGTGCTTTCCGTACGAAAGGTGTCTTTTCAGAATTTCTATTACCTCCAATATAAAAAAACTAAAAGAATCTTTAACTCTAGAAAGTTAATTATTTGTCTAATTCTCGGAATTAGTAAAAACTTAGGCAGCATCTCCTTTAGAAAAATAGACTTCTCAAATTTATACTAAGCCAAATAAGAACTCAAACATAAGACTTAAACTTTATTAAGACAAAATTTGACTAACTTCTTAGATTTGTAGAAATTTCGGCAGCGCTTCTCATAGAAGAAGTAGCTTTCCAAAATTTATACAAAGTTAAGTTCAGAATCTAAAATAACTTTGACTTCTTAAACTCAAATTTTGTCTAACTTGCTGAATTAGCAAAAATTTGGACAACACTCTCTTTAGAAAATTATACTTTCCAGATTCTTACTAAGTCATATACAAAATTTAGACAAGTTGAACTTTGAAAAGTAAAAAATTGACTAACTCCTTCGATTTGCAAAAATTTTCAGTGCTTCCCGTAGAGAAAGTAACTTACTAAAAAAAGGCAAGTATAACAAAAGATCTCAGAAAATGTGAGAATTGACCTAAGTAAAAAAAAAAAACTTAGCTCAGAAAATATAGTAATTGAACTAACTCCTATAGCTTTAGCACATGGGACAGGTGGCGCCGTTGCTGAGGATAACGGTGTCGAGCGCATCGGTCCGGCACTGCACAAGGCAGCGCGGGACCCTCCCGGCCACGTCATGCAGGAGTTGGTTTTAATCCTCGTCGCAAATGCATATAGAGTTTCCGCAAGCCGCTCCGGCCGAGTGCGTCAGCCATACCTCTCGCTAGCCCCTACGACAGGATAGGGCCTACGCGAGGCACGACTTACCTCCATCTTACGAGAGTTGTCACCTCCCCTCAGTGCTACCAGTCCACAGTATGAAAGTTGATCAGTTGCAATCGCAGAGGTGGACCAGCCGATGACGTTTCTTGTTCGTTGTAGCATAACGGGTACGCGTGGTATTACGCCTCTATCGAATCCACATGCGAACCGACATCTTGGGGGGTTGAGGTCCCAAGCGTGACCCGTCGTCGGTCGACTAGGATGCATCCCACACTCCACACGCACACCACTCTAAAAAACATGAAAATAAAAACACGCATACGTACATATACACGAAACGACACTGGACGAATAACGCGACAACACTCCTAGTCCTTTAGTAGTCATCCGATAACTCTCCGATGCAAAAATTGTATATGCATTGCGCGCAAGACTTAGTACAAAACCATGCGGACGCAGAGCTAACTCATATCGACTCGCAATGCAAGCGTATGCAAGCGGTCGCAATGATGGCGTACTATGTAGTACCCATACTTATGCGGTCTTCGTTAATCTCAAGGGTTACATTTGACACTCAAGTGTCGACTGACATGCGCCTTGAGGAACTGATCTCTCGACGCTGGACAACCGCCAAGTGCGGTTGAGAACCACACCCTCTTCTGCACCCTGCGGAGAGTGGGTGGTACCAGCTACCTGTGGTGGCAATCGTTTCTTATTGCTCTGGATACCAGCTCCATCATCTAGGGTCTGGAGAGAAATCAAGGGGTTTGATTTTGACGGCTGCCACGGACTACAACATCCAACCATAGAAATTATAAAAGCAAAGGCTAAAAGGGGAGTCCCTTTTATCTCGAAAACATAATTTGTTTAACCCTTACGCGCGGTCATAGTAGGTTGCACGAAACACTCAAGACATAAGTATTCACATATATATATATAGAGAAAGAGGGTTATTAATATAGGACGATCACTTCTCATAGTCACAATGAGACTCCTCTCAACATATATATGTATGTGAGCGCAAACAGTCAAATCCAAAGTCCGAATCAAAGATCTCACCAAGAGTCCATGCACTACACAGGGTCAACTTCAACCATTTTCTGCACTCACACCCCTTGCTTTAGCCACACAAACCTCAATCTTAGCGCACCCTTCCAGCAATAAAATACTCAGTACCTTTGTTAGATGGTCATTCACTAAAGTCTCGGTAAAAACACAATAAAACATTTCAAACCACAGGGCTAAAGCCTTTAGGTTGAGTCGAATCGTAAACCGACGAATCGGCAACCGACCTGTTACCACTGATAACAGAAGATGATCTTTGCAGGATCAGGCTGAATCTTAGCCGAAATCCTGAATCAATCGATCAAGAAGACATGTAACACAAGACAGACCAATCCCCAAGCTAAGATCATAAGTGTATGGAGAATACAGCTCCATAACATATTCTCACCCAAGACCCTTCTACAAGCTAAGCCTAGACCTGACTCTAAACCAGTGCCCTACGCAAGGCAGACCTACGACAATATTTTCCCTATTCAGCGTGGATTGTCATAATTGTCACCTGTCATAAATATAATCTAACTCCTTTGAACTAAGAAAATTTCAGCAGCGCTTCCCGTAGGGTAAGTGCCTTTCTAAAATTTATATCAGCCCGAATATAGAAAAAAAAATAGTCTTCAACTCTCCAAAGTCAAGATTTTTACTAAGCCATATATAAAATTTAGACAAGTTGAACTTTGAAAAATCAAAAGTTGATTAACTCCTTGGATTTGCAGAAATTTCGGCAGCGCTTCCCGTAGAGAAATTTATACAAAGCCAAGTATAACAAAGATCTCCTAAAATGCGAAAATTGATCTAAGTAAAAAAAACTTAACTCATAAAATGCAGGAATTGAACTAACTCCTATAGCTTTAGCACGTTGCGAGCAACTAAAGCAACTACCTGTCAACTGAAACTCAGACGAAGTATTAATCTCACTCAACCACATGCAAGTCAAGCCACAAAGGTAAGTACTCTCCCCAAGTCAACCTGGACAAACAATAGTTCGTAGTCTTCAATGATTTATCCCTTTATACCCAACTTACATAAGGCATAAAGCTAGACCATAGAATATACACAAACACAGGGCACAACAACTTTTCTCGTCTTTGGACACATGACTAGGCCGCCCTAGTCGCCCTAAACTGTTTAAGTATCCAAATTATATATAATTGTCTATCCTTAGTCTTATAAGGTAACATATGACTGAACCGATCAACTTAGTTCGAGGTTCAGCCTGCCCCTTCTTACCACAAGTTTATTCTTAATTAATACTCTCTTCAGTTATGATAAGCTATAGTTAGACTATCCAAACTTATGAAAAAATGTCTGACTAGCCTGTTCATAAGTAATATAATATAAAGTATAAACCAGTTTTACCTTCTGATTCTATCATGTGTGTGGCTTCAGACCAGACCTCCCAAACTTATGAGAGCTTGTCCGTTCTGTCGCCGAAATCCTCCCTCGGAATGAAACAAAGAGGGTCAGAGTCATTCAAACTTATGGAAAAATGTTCAACCCTCCTTCAAAAACCAAATAAGCATATAAAAAACCCCAAAGAAACAAAAAAGGCGACCAAGCCATCCAAACTTATGAAAAAATGCTTGGTCCCTGAAAAGGCAATCGCATTCAGCCCTCGCAAGTCAAAGCAACCAGACCACCCAAACTTATGGGAACCTATCTAGTACTTCAGGGAATCGAAAATAAACACAGCACTTGGCCATAAAAACTTATGGAGACTCTCTCAACTTTTGGTTGACGCGGTCAGACACATGCAATACTGCCTTCCTCCCATCCTTCCCCCAGATGCAATCCCACAATCTGCTTACAGTCAAACAATAAAGTTGAAACTGGCATTGCACATACATTCATTTACTTAGTCTGGTCATGTCCTGAAAGTAGAACATAAAGTCAAAGTAAGGATGCACACAGTATACTCAGTCAAACATAGCAAGGAATACAGATAGGGGTTATAAATGGGTTTATAGAAGCGAAACAATGGTTACCTTTCAATTCCCTGCCTCAAGAACTCCTCCTGAGTTCCGACAGAGCTCCCGCAATCGGTGGGCTAACTCCCCACAGAGTCTTGATGCGGTCCTACGGGTTGCAATCCCGCCTGCCGCCTTCCTCTCAGAATTGGACTAGACTGAGAGTAAGAAAGACAAAACGAGGGGTTTGAGACTCTCGAGATACAAGAGGGGGACAACTCAACTCCCAGGAGAGGGCCTTGAAACCTCGGTGCGCATGAGGGTCCCGGCGTCCCGCGTTGCCTTGTGCGGTGCCGGACCGATGCGCTCGACACCGCCGCTCTTATACCTCGGTTCGACCAACGACCCACCCTTCAGCATTGATGCCGACCTCGCCTCACTCTCCACCGACTCCTTTCGCTTAGGCGGAGTTCCTCACCTCCCCCAGGCCCCCAGTGGCCAACTCTCTGCCGATCGTGGAGTCGAGGCCCATGCTGCAGAGCCCGATCATGGGCCCAAACAAACCACGCCCTGTTCGGATCTTGGTGGTAGTAGAAAGACTCATACGAGAACTCTAGAGACTGATATGGAAACGGGTTCTTACATGATCGGTCGAGCTCTCAGAACAGCCTAGGATCTCCTCATTTTTGTCCGTGGTCGCTCTGCTCGGCCCAGTTCTCCCTCTTTCGGGTCCCAGCTGCGTGCTCACAGTCAAACTTCTCATAGCAGATCGATTGGTGGGCCGCACACCCGCAAAGGCACACGCCATTCATACCCTCCCATCTCGAGGACTGATCACCCACTGATTTGGCATTCGCGTTGACCTCCATTAGCCTCGGTGTCACGCTCAATTTTAAATAACAAAAACGAAACAATAATAATAATAATAATAATAATATGATGAAATAATAATCACGAAGGCGAGGAAAAGCTCTGGCCCCGTGGCAACAAAATCATAGGGGATAGCCTCGTCGGGCCCTCGATCGCACGGTTCCTTTGCGCCGCTCCGATGTTCCCACTTCGTCGCTCACTGGCTTCGATCCCTCAATCTCGTGGAAGAAAGTCTGATGTTGTAACCAATAGTGTTAGGCCCGAGGTAGGGTCTAGTTTTGACGGATGCCTAAATAAACGGATATGCGCGACGCGCAGATGTACCGAAACGTTTTTCAAAATCACGTTGTTGTTGATGTCATCCTCCGCACGTACACACAAGTCACAGGCAAGCGCATCAATCAAGAGACAAAATCTTTTTAAACCACCAGTACTAACGCACCACGGTTTTAGGAAATGTACGGACCACTATAGGAGCACCCAAATTCATCCAATAAGAAACGCTTCTACTCTATTTTTTCGTGGTCGATAGTTGGGCCAAGTACTGGTGGTTTAACGCGCGCATTAAGTCTGAACGTCCATACACTCTTTTATTATAGTCAACCATTTAGTCAATCGTAAACCACAAACACAACCGCACTACGTGCGGTATACTTAAACTTTAAACCAAACTTATATTTTTGTCACTTGCAAAAACAGGGCGGATACCATTGTAAGGGTATTCGCACAGACAGCGTACCGAGAGTTATCGTGGAGACGAACCTTGTAGAACACTAGATAACGACGAGCATCAGGGTAACGACGTAGACTACGACGAGCACGAGTAGGTACGACCACGAACATGAGCAGCTTGGCTACGACGTGATTACAAAGACGATATGACCGCTCGCCTAAAGAAGGTGACCAACGAACCAGACGGACGATCACGACTAGGTGAGCGGGCTATGCCTGACTGCTCAGGAAATGTGAAAAATGAGAATGAATCTTCCCTTAGAACATGGGAAGATACACTTGTTACATGATGAAAGTCCAATGACCCACCCGATTGCCTAAACCAAGAGGAGGATGAACCTTTCTTTATAGCAAGGGTAGATACAATACGTGCTCTCGAGCAGGATATCGTGGCGCTGGAAAGAAGACAATGAGTGTGGCGACCAAGATGAGCAGCGCAATGAATGTCTTAAAGGATTAACAGAACTCGATGAGGAGCAAGACGAGCAGCACATGGATTGCTACGAACGAGACGAACGTGCCCTCAACGACAACGTTGATCTCCACTAGGATCGTAATGATGATCAACAGTGGAACGAGGATGGCGACGTGCCATACTTAAAGGATGATGACTATCGTGATGACAAGTACCACCAGGATCAAAACGATGATCACGTTGATGGGGGTTCGCCCCACTACTCACCAAATGCAAAATGAGAATGAATCCTTCTCTTGAAGCAGGGAAGATGTACGACCATACTATGATCAGGTAATCACGAAGCTTAGTATGAGAACGTACCTTTTGATTCCTCCCGCACTGCCAACTCTCATTTGTAAACAGTATTTCCTTGTTTTTCTTTGTGGGTTGGTCCTCCTCTTTGAGAGTTCTTCCTACTCGTTTTTTCCCGTGTTCTAACCTCTTTTCTCCCCTAGCTGTCTTCCTCACCACTTCTCTTCTCCGCCGCATCGTCCTTCTCATTCCCACTCACGTACCGCTCGGCCCCTAGGCCGCCATCATGGCCAGGTTCATTCCCAGTCGTTGAAGCGAGAAAAACCAAGTTTTCAAGGACAAATAATACAACGAGCATACAGCGACAGTGAATCAGAGTCACTAGAAGCGAAGACTATTACGATGAAGAACACAATGACAAGGACCGTGGTCTCGAGCAATGATGAACTCGGTCTTCGGGAACTGGGAATTAATATCCCGCTAGAACATGGGAAGGTACACCATCATAAGGGGGGGGGGGGGGAAACTTGGGCCTTCTGGGCTTGCTTTTGCAAGTAAAAAATAAAAATAAAAATAAAAATAAAAATAAAAATAAAATTATACATATTTATATAAATATATATATATATATATATATATATATATTCACACTCGTACAATCCAGAATGAATCTAACCACTATTAAAGCGAAATGCAAATGTTGTTGTTTTTTTTTTTTTTTTTTTCCTTGTTTTCTTGTTTGTCTTGGTGTCCTGCCAGCGAGGCACGACGTAATCCGGGTGCGCATGAAACGCCCCACTGAGGGCGTTGTCGAACGCATCGGTCTGGCACCGCACGAAGCAGCGCGGGACCCTCCCGGTCGCGTCAAGCAGGAGTTGGTCTACACCTTTCGCGAAAATATACATGAAGCTTCCGCAAGCCGCTCCGGCCGAGTGCGCCAGCCATACCTCTCGCGAGCCCCTAAGACAGGATAGGGCCTACGCGAGGCACGACTTACCTCCACCTTACGGGAGTTGTCACCTCCCCTAAGGCAGGATAGGGCCTACGCGAGGCACGACTAACCAGTCCACAGTACGAAAGCTGATCAGTTGCAATCGAAGAGGTGGACCAGCCGAGGGCGTTTCTCGTTCGCTGTAGCAAGGGGGTACGCGCGGTAATACGCCTCTATCGGACCCGCACGCGAACCGACATCTTGGGGGGCTGAGGTCCCAAGCGCGACTCGTCGTCGATCGACTAGGACGCATCCCACACACCACGTGCACATCACTTTACGAATCACAAAAATAAAATACACACACGCACACATATTAAACGACACAACACAAACAAAGCGACAACGCTCCTAGCCCCTCGGTAGCCAACCCATAACTTCCCAATGCAGAAATCGGATAGGCATTGTGCGTGAGAATAATATAAAACCGCGCGGACGCAAGGCTAACTCATATCGACTCGCAAGGCAAGCTTACGCAAGCAATCGCAATGATGGCGTACTATGTAGTACCCATACTCGCGAGGTCCTCATTAATCTCGAGGGTCGCATTCGACATTTAAGTGTCGGCTGACACGCGCCTTGAGGGTTAATCTCTCGACGCTGGATAACCGCCATGCGCGGTTGAAGACCACACACCCTCTTCTGCACTCTGTGCAGAGTGAGTGGTACACATGTCCATACCAGTGGCGATAGCTGTTTCTTACTGCCCTGGAGATGAGCCCCACTCCAGGCCTAGAAAGAAGTCAAGGGGTTTGACTTTGACGGCTGCTAAGGACTACAACGTCCAACCATAGAAATCTAAAAAAACAACGGATAATAGATGGTCTCCCTTTTCTCTCAAACCCATAATCTGTTTAACCCTTACGCGCTGTCCCAGTAGGCCGCACGAAACACTCGAGACATATATATACGCATATATAGAGAGGCAGGGTTACCGGTGTTTGGGACGGGCCGAACGCCCGAACCCGAACGCCAGAACGTACGGGACCCCTTCGGGAGGCGTTCGGCCGCTCGGGCCAAACGCGGACCAAAAAAAAAAAAAAAAAAAAAAACGTTTTCAAAAAATTCCGAAAAACAACTATGTTATGGAGAAACATAAACTAAACAACATTTGCCTGGGCACTACATCCAAATTATTTACCAAATGTGAATTAAAAATCCAATACAAAAAATAAACACTATGATAAAAATAAGAAAAAATAAAAAGACAATTAAAATGAGTGAGTGTGCCAGCACCTTTTCGACACCACCATGTTTGCCGATTTTTAATTATTTTTTGGCATTGACAAATGCCCTGAAAATTTACAAATATGTATTTTGCATAATCAATAACTCATTTAAAAGTTTTCAAAAAATAATAAATTTTTTTAGGCCCCGAAATAAAGTGAAAACAAAAAGTTAAAAGTGGAAAAAAACAAAATAGTGAGTGGGCGAGCACGTTTTGACACCCCCATCTTTGACGATTTTTAATATTTTTTTGGCTTAACAAAATAACTTCAAAATTGATAGGCGTGTAGGTTACATCATAGAAAACTCACAAACAAACATTCAGAAGAAAAAACTTATTTTTAGGCCCCGAAATAGTTTTTGCCGGGGTCTGAACCTGGAGGTGTTCGGCCTCCGAACCGGACCCCGAACGCCCGAACGTTCGGGGGCCAGCCCAGGGGTCCTCGAACGTTCGGTCAGGTAACCCTGCATAGAGGGTTATTAATATAGGACGATCACTTCTCACAGTCACAGTGGGACTCCTCTCAGCCATATATATATGTATGTGAGCGCAGACAGTTAAAATTCAAAATCCGAATCACCAAACATACTTACAATCACATCAAAGATCCAACCAAAAAATCAATGCACTACACGGGGTCAACTTCAACCATTCTCTGCACTCACATCCCTTGCTTTTAACCATATAAGCCTCACTCTTGTGCAACTCCTCAAAGCAAAATACTCAGTACTTTTCTTTAAATGGCCATCCAAATAAAGTCCGGGTGAAAACACAACAAAATAGTTCAAATCACCAGGCTAAAGCCTTTAGGTTGAGTGGCAGAAGTGGATTGGAGCAGAATCGTAAACCGACGAATCGGCAACCGACCTGTTATCAGTGATAACAGAGGATGACCCTCAAGGGATCAAGTTGAATCTAGTCCTGAACTTGAATAAAACGATCAAGAGGACCTGTAACACATGACAGGTCAATGCCCCAGGCTAAACCTATAAGTCCATGGAGAACAATCTTCATATCATGATCTTACCCAAATCATCCTAGTTAACTATATCTAAGCCTACCCCTAAGCAAGTGCCCAAAGAAAGGTACACCCATGGCAAAATCTCCCCTTAGTAATTGGCAACAATAATACTCGTAAAAATCAAATGCATCATACTCAGGCTAGTCAATTATCAGAAACATATACAACTACCTCACAATGATAAGTTTATATCATCAGGTATATGTCATGATTAAAGATGGAATCATCAACCAATAACATTCTCAGACATAATAACAATAAGAGTATCATACTTTTACTCCCCAACTTTGACAGAAGTATACTGTGGCGAGGGGCAGTGTAATTCTTTTTTAGACTAGATAACATTTTAAACCCCTTAGCCCCGCCCAAGGATTAAGCCTCAATTTTGCTCCCTCTGATTCTAGCATTCGTTCCTCGCAGACCTCTGCCGACAAAGGAAACAACCTCATCATACATACTTTGGGATGTACGGTCCCGTCCTATGTCGGCGAACTCACTTGTCACAAGGAACGTTGGGGATTCACCCCCTACCTTTCTGTGGCATATAGTAGTTGCTTCCCTCATAGACCAAGTCTAACAAGGCCCAAACACTTTCCTCATTTACAGTAGTAGTTTAGTTATTTTATCACAGGAGATACAACAACAGCACCCCACTTTGGACCAGGAACATAGTTCCGGCGTGAGTCTCACGACGACTTACAAGACAATCTATAACTTCTTCAAAACTATCTTTCAGGGAAACAATAACATAGGATTGCAACCTTCCTTAGGGCAGGCCTTGCACATCGACCACTCCATAAGACAATCCTTCATCAAAGGAAGCGGTCACTCCATTCACCTCTGAATCCGCATCACACGTGGATTCTGCGCAATGTTTCTACCTCTCCTTGAGGAGCAATCCAAACATATAGATCCAATAAACATCCATAAATCGAATAGCTGGACTTGAGACACTCATATAAATCCTTACAGATTGATAGGTTCAAGCAAGTACTCCAGATAAGTAACCTATGTGAATATCACCAAAGGGATAAACATCAAGCAAAACGACATCATGCATATAGCCTCACATAAATAGACATAAAACAAACTTACTCACAATAAAATCTGACATATATGAATAAATTTAACATATAACTCAAAAGAAAATCCATGAGAAAAATAGTCTCAAGTCCTTAGTTCAAATTCCATATAGATTCAAGTGGATGGTCCAAACCTGAAAAGGTACAAGCGGAGGTCTAACACTATCTACATCTCATCGTCCTTGCGAAAGTAAACGAGATAACCTAATTGTTAGCCCCTTCACTGTCACTCTTACTGCCTCTAGGGTCAGATACCACTTTTGTAGAGAAGATGTCATACAGATCTATTATCTTTCATGGTTATATAGATTGATCAACCGCTTAGGATCCAGACTCAAACATCTAAGTCCATACTCATAATATGTTTCAGTTTTCCTTAACCTACCTCTCCTCAAAGCACACAGACGACTTCAAACCTGACACCTAGGAGAGGATCCATACCTTCAACTCTTGACAGAGGAATATTATCTCACTCATCCTTAGCTCCATTCTGATGCAATCGTATTATGATGCTTTCCCCATCACTCAGATGACTCTTATGTCAGTCAAAAAGAGTACATCATAGGGCTAACTCTCACAATACTAGCCATGCTTAACCTTAGCCACGTCAAGTACGCAAAGCACCGCCCAGACCTGCCAACTATCGAATCAGAAGGGTTATCAATCCCAAATACCATCATGTCAGTCAAAGTCGGTGAACGCAGAATCAAAATACTTATCACCATCGAGTCACCCATACCACATTAATCAAAATCAGGTCGCATCAATCAAAACCACATCGCACAATTAATCCTTACTTCATGCTTTACCCTTTACCGCCTGCAACCAATCACTCCGTCCAAGCCAAGCCATAAAGCAGAATGGTTATTTCTCCTGAGTCATCATCCTGCCTCAAACCTAGGCTCGATCTTTTAGGACTTCTCAGTCTTGCAACATCCCCAACGATAATCATAATATTAACACATCGTTCATACAATCTAACAAAAACTTCTCATTTGCCTATTTTCTCACTTCCAATACCCGGATGTCGTTCTACCAAGTACAACGGTAGGCAACCGTTGTCCCCGGCAACGGCGCCACCTGTCGAGCGCATCGGTCCAGCACCGCACGAAGCAGCGCGGGACCCTCCCGGCCGCGTCACGCAGGAGTTGGTCTACACCTTTCGCGAAAATATACATGGAGCTTCCGCAAGCCGCTCCGGCCGAGTGCGCCAGCCATACCTCTCGCGAGCCACTACGACAGGATAGGGCCTACGCGAGGCACGACTTACCTCTACCTTATGGGAGTTGTCACCTCCCTTCGGTGGGCGTATCCCCTCTGAGCTACCAATCCACAGTACGAAAGTTGGTCAGTTGCAATCGCAGAGGTGGACCAGCCGAGGGCGTTTCTCGTTCGCTGTAGCATAGGGGGTACGCGCGGTAATACGCCTCTATCGGACCCGCAGGCGAACCGACATCTCGGGGGGCTGAGGTCCCAAGCGTGACTCGTCGTCGGTCGACTAGGACACATCCCACACACCACGTGCACACCACTTTATGAATCACAAAAATAAAATACACACACGCACACCCTCAGGCCTCGGATGGCCGCACCTCGTCATCGACACTCCACGCCCACTAACTCGCATCTACCGCGCGGAGACCTACGCGCATTTTTTTTCCTCGCACACTCCACTTACCGCATAAAGTCGCACTGTCGCTGTTGACGCCATCCTCCACGCACGTGTGCTTGTCTCGGTCAAACGTACCAAGTCAAAATTACCATATCATTTAATCCTAGTTTAAATCAGAAATAAATAAATAAATAAAAATTTGACCGACAATCACACCGGCTCTTCAGTCATCAATAAATAAAATCACGCGCGCCTCAAGTCTGCGCATCCACACACTCTATGCTCTAGTCAACCTTTCAGCCAGTAGACTGTCGTGACTCACGTGGTCCGAGTCTACTAAAAAATTCCGAATCAAACTTATTTTCTGTCACTTGCAAAAACCAGGGCGGATATCCTTGTAAGGGTATTCGCGCCGACAGCGTACTCACACTACATCCCTACCAATATATTCGACTACTTTCACGGCCAAAGCGGTGCTTTTTTTTTCTGTTATTTTTCTCGTGTGAATCTGACAGCGGTTTTGAAATGCCCGCACTGAGGGCATACTACTACCTCAGGGCATACTCACACGAGGACTAAAAGTTTAAAAATATTGAGGCATTTGGGTAGGCATGTTTGGGACTTTAGGTCCTCGTCCCGTCCCGGACACTTCGCCTTCGGGCCAAGTTTGCGTAATCACACCAGAATAGTGGTTTTTTTTTTTTCTTTTTTTTTTTTTYTTTTTTTTTTTTTTTTCCCGCATGCCAAAATAACGTAARAAACTAGATGGCTTTTTTTTTCTTTCTTACAACGTACATGGGTCTCCCTGCACTACTCTCCAAGTGTGCAAAATGAAAGTGAATCCACCGCTAGAACATGGAAAGGTACATTGTCATCTGTTTTGTCTTTTGTTTGGCAGACTGTTTTTATTGTCGACGATTATTTGCAATAAGGTAAGATGGGGGGGAAAAATCAAAAAGTCATTTGAGACCACCTTTAGAGGTGGTCTAAAAAAAGGTCCTCCCGCGGCCCCGCAGACCGCTGACAAAAGGTTCACCGTTTGAGGCATTTGGCTAGCTAACCTCTCCAGTGTGACCCGAAAATTATCTCAAATTTTGGGATTTAAGGTCATTAGGTCCCCCTATGAGTATGCCATCAAAGAATGCATTCGTATGCTATCACGGACAAAACTTTGTTTTTTTATTTTTTTCTTCTTCTTTGTTGGTGAATCTTACTACTGCGTTGATTTTTTTCGTATGGTATCAGAAAATCAAAATAAAAAAACTTCCTCGAAAATGTCAGGTGCGACAAAACTTGGCGCACAGGTAAAATCAGGGTCGGCAAAAAGAGGCTCGGAGGTAGTGCTGGTTTAAACCATCTGTACCTCACCTTGCTTGAAATAGCTGACGCGGCTCGTTAACGGCCGCTTTGGACGGAGTTCAGGGGAGGAACGACCGGTAATGATTTAAAATAATGATAATAATAATAAAAACCTTCAAAGTAGAACCAAACGACAGGAAGAAATGAGTGTGGGCGAAGAGAGAGAGAGAGAGAGAGAAAGAGAGAGAGAGAGAGAGAGAGAGAGAGAGAGAGAGAGAGAGAGAGAGAGAGAGAGAGAGAGAGAGATCGTTTTATTTCTATGTTTTTCTTTTTTTCTTTTCAGAAGCTCGTTCATTTTATTTTTTTATTTTTTTGGTTTTTGAAAAATGAAGCAAACTCCCCTACCGGTAGCTCTAGGCTCGACAAGGCACGGCTTACCGGTTGCGGGTAGCCGGAGGCTCAGACTCAATAGGTGGGTGAGGTACCGGTGGTTTAAAGCAACTCAAAGCAAACAGCAGGACTCGCGTGACGCTCCATCGTGAGACCTCCTACGCCAATGTTGGGGGAAGTCATGTTGGGACCAGGGAAGACCCGAAGCAAAACTCGGTTCGGTGGTGGCCTGATGCAAGTTTCATGATCGTCGAAGTCGGGCCCAACCCAAAAGTGCTAGACACAAAGTTTGTGGGTTTCGGCCAACGGGCGCCATTCTACATTCGAATCCAAATGGACCAGCACCACTCAGATCAGTTGCAAGCAAGCGAACTCTAGCTTGCACTGAGGCATAATGTAGCTAGCTAGCTGTGGAGCACAACGTAGGACACGAAGAAGAGGGGGCCACAAAACAAGTGTGGCACTCAAGACCAGTTGGCAGCGTCCCCCCTGGACAAACCGGGTGAGTGTCGTCTTCGAGAGGAGAGGGGTAGGAGGCCGAAAGCGGGAAAACGCGGTTGACTAGTGGTACGATCGGGAGGAGAGCGGTGTGGTGTTGCCAACTGGCAACGAGATAGGGGGGATGGCGCAAAGAGGAAGATAGAGGATGGAGTGAGGAGGATGAGGAAGGAGGGCGGAGGATGGATGGAGGAGGACGAGGGAGGAGGACAGGGCGATCGAGGAGGAGGGAGGATGCAGAGAGGAGGAAGAGGGAGGAGACATTGGCCGAAGGAGGAAGGAGGATGGAGGAAGGACAAGCAAGGAGGAACACCAGGGAGGAAGGAGGAGTGAGCAATAGGATGGACTGAGGAGGACGAGGAAGGAGGGCGGAGGATGGATGGAGGAGGACAAGGGAGGAGGACAGGGCGATCAAGGAGGAGGGAGGATGCCGAGAGGAGGCGGAGGGAGGAGATATTGGCCGAAGGAGGAGGGAGAATGATGGAGGGAGGATGAAGGACGAGCAAGGAGGAACAACAGGAGGGAGGAGACGATGGCGATGGAGGGAGGAGGAGTGAGCAATAAGGTAGTAAGAAGTCTGACACTCAGGGTTTTCTTCAATTTTTTTTATTTTTTTTTAAGTGATATGATTGATTGATTGATTGTTGCCACAATCATTGCAATTCAGATGCACTCGCTCTTGAGATTCATCTCCTTTTCTGCATCTTTGCATAAAATATATCCATATTCCTACGCCTGATCCAACCTTTTGGCGAGTGAAAAGGTAAAACTGATGTGGAAGAGTGGAAAAGGGAGGATGACACGAAAGAGGGTGGGAAGGATGAGGTGGAAGGGTGGAAAGGGGAGAGGATGACATGAAAGGGGAGGGGGGAAGACAACGACAATGACCATGACAAGGACGAGAACGATGACTGTGACAAAGATGGCAATGAAGGAAAATGATAACAAACGAGGAATCGCCGAGGATGATGGACAACGAGTGGGGAGGAGGAGGACGGAGGAGAAGATGCAGGACGCAAATGATAATGGAGAGAGAAAGATAGAAAACGGAGGTGGATGAAGGGGGAAGAGGACGGCGACGATGCATGGAGGAGGGAGAATGGACTCGGAGGAGCAAGGAGGGGTGAGGATGGAGGAGGGAATAAAAAACGGCGTAGGACGAAAAGCGAGGAGGCAAGGAGAGAAGGTATCATGCCGATCAGGAGAAGTCCGCGATACGTTGCAACGAGGCGCTGTCAACGTGCTCCTGCTCACGATGGAGAAGGACGGCGAAAAACCACAACTATAGAGAGAGGAGGATGGAAGCAGAGGAGGGGGCAGGACAAGCAGGATGAATGGAAAATGGAGGATGAAGCGAGGAGGAGGAGGGGGGATGGACTGACGACGAGGAGGAAGGAGGGCAGAGGATGGATGAAAGAGGACGATGGAGGAGGATGGAGGAAAAAGGATGAGGAAGGCGGACAAGACAAAGTCGATCATAGCTCTCTCTCTCTCTCTCTCTCTCTCTCTCTCTCTCTCTCTCTCTCTCTCTCTCTCTCTCTCTCTCTTCCCTCCAAACATAACAGAAAAAGGAAGAGAATGAGGTTCTGTTTTTGCCTCCTGTCCCTCGGTGTTTTGCACATCGGCTCCCGCGTTTTTCGCGAAAGGCGGCTCTCGTCTTTTTCGCAAAAGGTGAGAGTCCTTCCGGCCACGTCACGCAAAAGTTAAACTTCCGACCATGTCACGCAGGAGTTAAAGAAAATCCAAGAGACAACTTCGAGACGACGCATAAATAACCCTGCAAACCGCTGAGACGGGCGTGGTTGGATTGTCCCTTCACCGCTCTAGCTGGGTGCGCCAACCGTACTTCTCGTGGTCTCCTACAATAGGATAGGTTCCCGCGGGGCACAACTTACCTTCCCTAAGAGGTTGTCACCACCCTTAGGAGGGTATCTCTACCGAGCTGTTGACCCACGTATGAAAGTCTTTAAATGCAATTGTAAAGGTAAGTCAGTCGAGGGCGTTTGCTCGTTCGCTACAGTATAGGCACACTTGGTTAAACGACGTCTAAAACCGGACGTCATTCATTTCCTAGGGCGTCGATCTCCTAAGTAGAAGCGAACGTCGGTCGACCAGGACGGTCTCAACCAAGCGTGAAACCCACAACTCAATCCTAGTCCCTTTACATCTTGTTGAAGATAACACAAATAAAATTAATACACCAAAGGTCGGATCACTCGAAATCGGTTTAGGTCATGTCGGGGTGAGTGTCAACTGAAGTGGAAACCGTCCTTGATCGTTTTTTTTACTTGATGAGACGGTTTGCCAAAATTATTATTCCCGGCCTACATGACCAAATATATATTTATATCGAGGTTTTCGGACGGAGGCCCCCTTTCAACGAAGATTATGAAAATGACAACCTAACATCTGATATATGAGCAGATTCGTCGACACACTTACCAAACCCTGCCATGAATGACTTCTACAAGTAAATTTCACTGCTACCATGCAGATCGAAGTGAGGTTTAACTTTTAACATAAGTTCAGATCTCTCGGTTCGACCTGTCTTTGATAACCTATGTAGCGTGCCCAAGGTGAGGGTTGACTATCAATTTTTTTGGTTGCTTTGTCCTCCTAGACAATAATTACTCTTTCATTTCCTCGAATGATGAAGTGTCCACCTTCATCATAAAGATACTCGAAGCAATGTCGCAGTCATTGTTACCACGCAAAAAAAACCGCCATCTTCATTGTCGTCACACTCCCAACCGTCTACTAAGAAGTGGTCTGTGGATACTCGTTCCCCTCGGCTGAGCATTAAACTCGGATCTTAGAGGTTGGGTCGTCACCATCGAGTCGACAAAGTACCACCTCCGATAAATTGGGTCCACACCAAGTCGATAAGAGGGCTGATTCCTAAAGCATACGAACCCCCGTCTTGGATGGTTCTTAGAAAGAGGGGACAATCAAGCCTAAAGGGGAACCGTCCGTCCCATCCTCCCGATCAACTTGGAAACTTAGACGAAAGAGAAAGGGGAACTGGCGGGAAATCAAGAAGAAGATGGACATTCGGGACAAAATGGGTAATCCTTTGGGATGAAGGCTAAGTTCATACCAATTCTCTTCACTCAATTGACTGTCAATTAATTCGTTGTTATGAAAGTCTTTTATTTCATCATACATTTTGTCTGGTTTTCATAACATCCATTAGGTAAAAATGACGATGAAAAACTGCCCACTCAGGATATCAAGACCTTGCAAATAGATTGTCTTCCACACAATTATTTTTCATACATGCACATCCATTCAATCAAAAGCAAAAAGAAACATCCACAGTCCACTTCCTAGGTTAGTCATTTCTTATCTACACATTAACATACCTTTCCTTTGCCTTTATGTAGATACGCTAACTGTCATACAAACATTGTGGGACCGAGTGCCCTGATCTCCACAAAGCTATTTAATTCACCCACCAACTAAGCTTAATCTATTCTATGTTGTTCTCTTCATAACCCAATCGGAGATCACCAAGCCACGTACAAAGTACACTGCTTGCTAGCCATTTTTGACGAGCGAAGGTTCGTAGGAACCAGGTCTTCTGTTTTTTTTGCCCTTCCATGCCCTGGTTTACCTCCTCCAGTCGACTTTGATGACGTGCTTGAGGTCCATCTTGACTTTGCTTTTAATTTTCACATCTGACAGGGGGCGTTTCTCGAACATCGCTATGTTCCTGTCTGCCCAAATGACCTCGCAAATAATACCTCTTGCCATGTGAGCGACATACCCCCAGCCCAACCTCCCACTCATCCTTGTGGGGAGAAAGCCTAGCAATATCTAGTTCTCATCCCAATCTAGTTGACCTCCTCCGATTTCCCTCCAGTGGTGTTCCCACCACTTCCAGACCCGCTTGGACGCTGGACATTCCCACCATAAATGCTTGGTGGACTTAAAAAGGCCAGCGACATCTAGCACGACTTAACTCCACCACCACCCCACGGCTCAACAACCAAACAACTGATGGGTGACGAACTGGGACAGTAGTCATAGTATACTCGCTTGCCGCTTGGCATACTACACAGGGCTTTCCACAAACTTTCAAAACTATCCTTCGATAACAGAAGGTTTGCACCCAACACCGTTGTCCACCTGGAAACTGCTACTGAGGCAGGTGTTTTGGTGGTTTTGTTAGCTAAGCTGTAACCTTTTCGTGCGTTATACTAGTCCGTCATAAATGACCGGGGAGTTGCCGCATTGTTTAGGTTCGGTCTATCCCAGCTCCAAGCTAGCAGGTCAATCCGCAGTTGCCTGAGTGTGGACCTACCGATCCAGATAAACGTATTGAGTCGGTTCCCAGTTTCCTGTTTTTCTACCACCCGGATTTGGGGCGGATTGCTCCACCGTTGGACTTTGTTATCCCCTAGGCATCTCAACTTGCTTCTCTGCTCCTCACACTGCCATCTCTCAACTTTCCTGAACCCACTTAGGAAGATCTTTGCCGTCCTCCATACCACATCTCTTTCCTCTTGATCGTCTGCAGCATACCAAGTGCCTGTTGGGTCGACTTTCTCTAGACCCAGGATATCTAACCAATTATGAGGGATGGCCTCACGTAGCTCATTCCAATTGTCTTTCACCCGTTTGAGTCCGGATAGTTGGTTCTTAAGCTCCGTCAGTGGTACCCAGTTGCCAAGCAGGGTGGACCAGATGTCCCGAATCCTGGCGATACCTCTTTGCATCCAGGCGAGACCGAAGGTGCCTGTAGAGCCATATGCGGGGAAACCAAGTCTTCCCTGCTTGCAGATGCAGGGATTCTTGAACAGGTGTTGTGACAACACTTCCTCTTTGGTCTACGGAGGTGTTGGTAACTCAGGAGGCAGGCTCTTCCAAGCTTTCAGAATTGCCCTACAGAATAGCGACTTTGGACGTTTCCTTATGAAAGATTCCATGAAGAAGCCGATCCAGACATCCTCTGCTCTGTTGAGGCCCCACTTTCTCATCAGCAGTCTCTTAGTTAGGAGAACCCAATCCTCCTTGTTTTCTGTCGCTGCTACCTTGCACACCCAGGATCTGAGTTGGACTTGGTTTTTCCGTGCCGGATCCTAGAGTCCCAACCCTCCTTGTGCGCGAGGGAAGGTGAGGAGTTCCCATGCCACTTTGGTTATGAAACCGTCTTCCTTCTTTGCACAGATTTTCCAGAGGAACGGGCGATTAATCGATGCACAGAGCTAAGGATTCCAGCTGCAATTTCCCTTATAGTGCTTACAAACCAGAGTATTGAGAAGAGGGCCACATTTGCCAGTAACGCCCGTCCTATCGAGGACAGGTGCCAGGCGGACCCCCACAAGTTCAACCTGGATGCGATCCGACTTTGAAGAATTAGACCTTGAGAGGTTATTCTCACTTGCAGGCTGATCAATACCCCTAGGAAGCATTCTCTTTCCCCTTCTTCTATCCTTCTCATATCCCATTCCACGCTCGGCTCAAACTGGGCTGGCAACAAATAAGAGGACTTGATCCAGTTGACGGATGCTTCCGACAATGTAGCGTACTCCTGCATAGTACTTTTCAAGGCTGCCATTGCTGGCACAATATTCTCACACACGGCAAACAGATCATCGGTTAGTGCCTTAACTCGCATTCCGCCTTGTCATTCAAACGGAGTCCCTTGATGGACGAATGTTTCCTGATACGACTTAGGAGAACTTCTATTTGAAGCACAAACAGCAAGGGGGCCAACAGGTTTTCATGGCGCAGAGATCGCGTCCGTCTCAACGGTTGGGAGAGGTAGCCATTCACCATGACTGCCCAAGTGGAAAAGGTGTACAGGGCTACCACCCATTTGCAGAAGCCCTCACCTAAACCCATGTGTCTCAGTGTGGTCATGATGAACGTCCACCCCACCTTGTCACACACCTTCTCCACGTCCAGTAGGATCACTGCTGTCTCAAGGTTCTCCGCTTGTACCACCACGGTTGTTGCAATGTTGTTGAAGATGGATCGTCCTTGAAAAAAGGCTCCTTGGTCCTTCTCCACCATCTCAGGCAAGTAACGGCCCAGTCTTCTTGCTAAGGTCTTGGCTTATGATTTTTTTTTTTTTTTTTTTTTTTTTTTTTTTTTTTTTTTTTTTTTTTTTAAACTGATCAGAACAGATAGGGAAAATTTGCGAAACGCCCCTGAAATTTCCGTTAATTGACGATTTGCCCTCGGACGGCCTATTTGTTCTAAATTGCCCCTCTGACAACGACTCAAGTTTCCAAAAAAACCCCGGTATCACTTGGGCCTCGAACATGTTCAATATGCCCCTATCGGTACCGCTGCCAACTTTTCAATATGCCCCTACCTGTTGGCCGTTGAGGACTTGCACTAGAGTTTGCTATATGCCCCTACCGGTACCATGCATCTTTCCGGTATGCCCCCATGGCCGTTGTTGGCAGTCGCGGCCGTTCCCCTGGCCCTGGGATGGGAGCTACCGGGGTATATCAGAAATTTGCCCACGTSGGCATCTTTCTGCTGCGCCCTCCATCGGCCTCCATCGTTTTGCATGGGATTGGGCCTATCTTATGCCCCCCCCCCCCTCTCTCTCTCTCTCTCACACACACACACACACACACACACACACCTGTCTCTTATACACATCTAGATGTGTATAAGAGACAGGCCATATATAAAATTTAGACAAGTTGAACTTTGA
>BFEA01000476.1:1064502-1076770 GCA_003427395.1 Chara braunii
AAAACACACAAGGCCCCATGTATTCTGGGGGGTGTCAGGGAAGCTTTAAGAGAGGCAAGGTACTTTATTAGAATTCCACACCAGTTCTGCAGACGCAAAGGCAAAGTGTTTGTAATTTTGTATGGTGTGCAATGGAGGGAATCAGCTACTATTTTCTGCTCTGCATTTGTAGGGTCATGTTTGTAAGACTGTAACTTAAAGGGCCACAAATCTGCAGGCTTTTTGTTACTTCAGTCCCTAAGCTTCTGGCATTCGACGCACGGCGAGCCCGGTTGGAGAGCAGGTAGCCGTCTTGGCCAGAGATGAGCACATTGGTCTACACTCATCCACCCACATCTCCACGTCCTCCTCCTCTTGGGTTCTCCCGTAGAAGGCTCGGGGCTAGGTCTGGAGTTACCTTGTTGTCCGATAGTGGAAAGGGCCTACCATCTTCCCTAGAACAGAACTCATGGTCATTAAAGCTGTATTTGGGGCAATTTTCGATCTAGATACTGCGATAATGACCATACGTTCTATTCGGGGGAAGACAGTAGAGGTTGGCTGCTCCTGTCTTATGTGAATGGGCTATGGAGCGAGTGACCGACGAGGCAGACCATTTGCTTGTGTGCTCAAACCACCATATCTACAGGCCTGGCCTGCCAAGCCAAATGAGGCCAGGTACTGCCTGAAGTGTTTTTGTCCATGCGAATTGTCTGTGGTGACATTTTCGAAAAAACGCGGGGGTCCGGTGGTGGCGGGGCCAGGGGTGCGGGGGCAGGGGGAGGGGTGGCGGGGTTGGGGCAGGGGGGGGGGTGAATGGGTGGGGGAGGGGGTCAGGAATCCCCGCGCCAGGGGTCCGGGTGTCAAACCCCCACCCCGGGTCGCCCCCCGGGCATCCCCGGGTGACAACCCTGGAAGCCTTTGGGCAGCCAGGCTGACACAGCCCCGAAACCCGAAACATGCACATCTTCCTCGACTCCAAAAGCATGTTTGTGTGCAAGATAAAGGTCTTGGGAGCAATTATTGTATATGGTTAATGAATAGCTGCATGGAGTCTAATAAAAGACTGTTTGAGACATTTACTATGAGGGTTGATACGTCGGTTCGATTCAGATTGTAGCACGTGTGTGTGAAAGAGAAAAGGGTATGGGGTATGGTTCTTCCCATCTCAACGGGTAATGAAAAATGTACGAAGGCCATGAAGGGGGAGAGGCAAGAGTGAAACCTACGTGGAAATATATTTAATATAACCTTCAACAGATTTACAGTCTGTCGTTGTTCTTAACCTCTCGACTCTCGAGTCTCGGCCACTTTCCTGAAGAAGAATTCGACATCCTACAGGGGATTTGAACCTGTGACCTTCAATTTAGAAAATTGTTCAACTTTGTTACTCTATCCCAGCTGAGCTAAGAACACAACTCGTCGGAAAGAGAGGTGAACGTACCCACTGATGCTTCTGTGATTTTTATTCATTTAATATTTGATTTATTTATTATTATTATTATTATTTTTCAAGTGAATCTTTTTGGAACAGAGGGTCGAATCTCAACAGATCATTATGACAAGGGCATTCTACTGCTTACAATACCCATTCCATGTTTCTGTGCATTCTTAGCTTGTTGTGTGAGGTAGTAGATCAGATTGGTCGATGTGTAACATTGTGGTTTTGCTCTTGTTCCTGTTCCTGTTCCTGTTCTTGTTTTTGTTCGTTGATTATCGTTCTTCGTTACCTTCCCAGCACAGGTGCAAAGGATTTTAAGAAATTTGATTTGATTTATTGGTTGATGTGTCGGGGTTTGTGTGATGGGTGATGTGTTGGTGAGTGTGACTTAAGATTTCACGGTAGCTTGCCTTTCGTGCCAAGTCCCATTGCAGTCCTGCGTGTACTGAACTAGATGGGCGCAAACTTTACACAGGCCGCGTTGGCGGAGATTTCACAACGGCCTGTGGAGTAATGGAAGTCTCCAAAGTTGACTTGCGTTAACTAATTTGAGCTTATTTATCCTTATGAAACCTAACTCTAAATTGTCTATACCATGCTGTGTTTCCTATATTTGTTTCCAACTCTGCGGCGAGCCTCCAGAGGCTCGCTAGAGGCCTTCGTCGGCTCTCGCAAGAGTCGAGCTCAATTTGGCTCAGATCTTGATGCTGCCACTCAATGAATTGACCCGAGCTTATTTCACCGCAGCAACCACAAAGTCAGCAATGCTGACTTGCTGACTGAGAATGAACGATAGTAGGGTACCTGACTCGTGGAATGGATGGGGGGAAGACCAATACAAAAGAAATTGTACGTAGTTCGTGTTTGAATCCGGAGAACAATACGGTTGTTTCTTTTTTTGAGTTTTTTGTAACTGTTGGAAGAAAATTGTGAATTCTGTATTCATCGGTCGTCCAGTTGTAGGCCGTTCCGGTGGGCGGTATTACGGATATTCCCGCTCGAGGGTTCATGGCTCGCTCTTTGTTGATACTTGTTGCAGTCCCGAGTACAGGAGGAGATGGACGCCAAGTCGATGACGGAGGCTGAATTGAGTGCGGCACAGGCTCGCGCTGCTGAAGCAGAGCAGCGAGTAGCGAAACTCGTTGACGACTCGAAGAAAGATCTGCGCAAGCTGCAGGCTGAACTCGACAAAGAGCGAGCGAAGTTCGAGTCTGAAGCTTCTCGATTGAAAGGGGAGGTATTGTCCAGCCCTTCCCTCACAGCTTCTTTGATCGCACCTTCTTTCTCTTTCCGTGTGTATATACTATATGAGCTATCTTTCCAGCTCGGTACAGTCGTGTGGAATCTGAAATGCAAAGGTTAATGCTACTACTTAATAGGTTATCAATTAACAACGTTCATATTAAACCACTAGTACCTCCGCCAGTGTTGGGAAATTACGATGCTTTGCCAGTTCCCGAAGATATCGGGGGTGGGACACAGGGTCGGCACTGTCCCATAAATCAGATTTTCATATTGCGCGCGAGTGAAAGAAAAAGGAAAAAAAGAAAATGCTATCTCTACTGCTGCAATGCTGTCGGGTAGGGTAGTCTTGGAGGCTGTGCTCAGAGTCTTCCTCCACAGAATGCACCTCACTGGTAAGGCGGTCACATTCTGGATAATACTGTTTTCTGTTTTTTTTTGCTCGTGTGTTTCTTATAAGTCCCCTGCCAATGAATGAGGCAGGGGGGAATCCGTGAATTGCTCAAGCCGTCCGTGATCTGCTCAAGCTGTATTTTGTCAGAGGATTGTGACACTCATCCCACTGGTACTAAGGGGAATGTATCCAGCCATTTTCATGGCCGGATCCGTGTGCCCCTTTTTTTTGCCCTTCTAGTCTCTTTTTCGAATCTGACAACCTGGCCACGGGGCTGAGATGCCCTCACTGAGGGCACACTCACACTGCCACTTCCAAGAATGTATACAACTGCAATCATGGCCAAAGCTTTGTTTCGTTTTTTTTTTCTTTTCTTTTTTTCTGAGTTCACGGCCGCAACTTTTCTTCTTCCTTTTTTTTTTTTGTTTGGTTCTTTCCGTGAGACTACCAGAAAGAAAACGGAGTGGTACCCAGGCTCGGCAAAACAGGGTTGGCAAAAACAGGCTCGGAGGTACTAGTGGTTAAAAAAAAAAAAAAAAAAAAAAAGTCTGTACCTGGCTTCCGTCTTCCCTTGAACCGAATATTGTGGGCTTAACTCAACAAAGCGCGTGCAAAGTTGGAGTCCAAAGCTTCTGGACTGAAGGTGGAGGTATTCTTTTGTTCGTCCCTCACAGCCCGACGCAGTCGTGTGGAATTTGAAATCGAAGGGTTATTAAAAGTTATTATTTAAATGTTAAAATAAATTAAACGGTCCGCTAGTGTGTATGTTACTATGTGCCGAATGTCTTCCCCCAAACACAATGCCCCTTCATCATGGCTGTATGTTACTGTAGAGATAGCTTGTATACATTCATTCATGATGAGGGCGCGTTGTGTCCGGGGAAAGATGGTAGTGGCTCGAAGGTACATACATGCGACACGCCGACAGCTGATAAACAAATCATGAGTTCAAATCCTGATGGATACAATAACCTTAGGGGCCGACCACTTTTTGGGGGGAAAGAGATATTTGAGAAGTTCTGATAGTAAAAAAAAAAAAAAAAAAAAAGTTAAAATTAAAAAAAAAACTGATATTTTTATTTTTTGACGAAATTATTAAATCTGATTAAAAACAACAACAAAAAAAGAATCTGATAGTGTATAAACTTCTATAAAGTTCAAAGTTCAAACCTTCAAACCGGTTTCTATTCTTGTTATTCTTTTTATTCGTTTTTTTTCTTTCACCAAAGCATTGCGGTTGTCAACTGGCTTCTAAACAGGCATGCACACACTTGGAATGTCCCGAATGAATCTGTTTGTAAATTGGGTCGGATTCAGTTGAAAACGTCGTAGTGTGTGTGCCCCTTAGTGGTGACTTTGTGCACCTGTGTACTTCTTTTTGTGATCCGTTCTGTTGGTCCTGTGACCATCATCTACTGTTCTTTTGGACTCTCTTTTTTTTGTTTTTCTTTTTTCTTTCTTTCCTTTTAAAGGGGTGATGGCCTTGAGATACATCATGGAACTAACCAGCATCTGGATTCGAACTTGGGCCTGAATCTGGATTTCAACAGTTAATTGGTGGACTGAAGTGAGCTATGCCCATTGGTGTCCTTTTGGCTTCCACTGGGCTTGGCTGGGCTGAGAACGGCTGTTTGATGGTAATTGTGCTTGTTGGCCTGTTCACGTCTGGAAGTGCCATGCAGAAAAACAAAGAGCGGAGGCAGTCAATGCGGAGCTCAACTTGTTTCATGAGGAGATGGAAAAGATGCAGCGTGCCCTTGCAGAGGTTGGTGAAAGTTTTTTTTTTTTTTTTTTTTTTTACTTTTTTTTTTTTTTTTTTTTTTTTTTTTTTTGGCTCTTTTTTTTTTTTGGGGAGCGTTGAATGACTATCCAATGTCTTATTGCAGGGTTTGTCATTCTTTGCTGACTGCACACGCGTGTGTGTGTGTGCGTGAGGAGATAATATGGTACTTCGCACAATGTATCTGACCTAGGTTATGGGCAGGCTCAGCCAAGAACGTCGTGGTGTGATTGTGCTGTGCTGTGTGTGTGTGTGTGTGTGTGTGTGTGTGTGTGTGTGTGTGTGTGTGTGTGTGTGTGTGTGTGTGTGNTGTGTGTGTGTGTGTGTGTGTGTGTGTGTGTGTGTGTGTGTGAGAGAGAGAGAGAGAGAGAGAGAGAGAGAGAGAGAGAGAGAGAGAGAGAAGCAAGCACAAATCTGGCCTTCATTGCAACCGAGTTCGTGCTTCCAAGGCATGGACCGTCTTGCTTTCTCTTTCTCTCTATCGCTCTCTCACACTCACACAGAAATGGGTCGATGCATGTCATCAGTGGCATCGAGTCAATGTGTATGATGCACCTCGCGTTGGCTCTGACGTCTGTCACTGTGTATCAAAAGAAGCAGAAGAAGAAGTGTGGAACACACAGAAGAACGAGTGAATGCACACAGATGGATGCGGGAGGACGAAGAAGAAGGACGAAGAAAGAAAGAAAGAAGAAGAATAAGAAGTGCGGAACACACGGAGGGGCAAGGGAACGCACGCATCAATGTTGAATTGCGAGGTCCATAGCAGTTTTAACTATTTGCCATGTATGATTCTCTGGATGCTCACTCTGATTTTTCTTTTTTTGGTCTGCTTTGTTGTCGATGCTTGCCAGAGTGTGCAAACCAAGCGTGACCTTGAGGCTCAGCTGGCGGAGGCGCTGATTGCCGCCAATGCAGTTCGAGCGAGGTCGAACTTGGAAGCCGAGGAAGTGATCAAACAGCTGACCGAGGAATTGACTCACCAGGTATGTATATAATCCAACACATGGATCAGATACATAAGACTTCCTTCCCTGCTGATTACATAGTACGGAGGGAGTGGATGGTATGTGTGTGACATACGTACACGAGGTATGAATGCAGTGTGCCACATGGACCACATACGTGCTATCCAGGGAGTGGACAGCGTTTGTTTGTCGTACATACATGTGTAGTGACACTGTAGGAAGGAATTGCGGGCTCAACTCTCCAAGCAAACACTGTAGAGTGGGGACCACCATTTGTTGAGCCTCATGTGGAGTGGGGACCACCATTCCTTCCTACAGTGTAGGAATTGCGGGATTTAAAATGACTATATCTGGGTGCCTTGAACCCTATTAGCCTCAATAGTTTCCGAAGAGTGAAATGAAATATGGACCACCTCTCGCTCTACGTACAGCAAATGGTGGTCCCCACTCTACAGTGACGTCGTGTACAGGCTATATTTCTGGCCCAACACATTTTTACGGATAGTGTGTGACGAAGGGCCTCGCTCCAGCACTCACCGCAAAGTGAAGAAGACGAAAATATATGGCGGCTGTATATCTCCACTTTTTACTGTAAGATACGTTCTCCATTTGCGCATTTGGTGAGTGGTGGAGCAACGACGTGTCTCACGGTTGTCAACCTGTTTATGCAAACTGAGAAGATGAAGGAGGTGAGGATCTTGAAGCGGCAATACCCGAATGTATCTGGTCCCCTTGATCCCCATCATACACTCACAATGTTGGATTTGTCCGAATGACTCTGGGGCGCGATACTGTCCACAAACTTGTGGAGTCTTGTATAGTGGAGTGATGCCATATGTCTCAGGGTTGTCAGCTTGTTTGTGCACGCTGAGAAGATGGACTTGAGGACCTTGAAGCAGCAACCCACAAATGTATCCGGTCCGTGTCATTGTCCAGTACACTCAGAATGTTTTCGAAATGCTGGATTTGTCCGAATGAATCTGGGCTGGAATACCGTCCAGATTGGAGCGGAGCGATGCCGTATGTCTCATGGCTGTGAACTTGTTTGCGCAGGCTGAGAAGATGGAGGAGGTGAGGATCTTGAAGCAGCAACACAAATGTATCTGGTCCATACTGTCGTCCAGACACACTCAGAATGTTCACCAAATGTAGGATTTGCCCGAATGAATCTGGGCTGGAAGACCGTCCAGATACAGGTAGACTGTTGTGGAGCATAGCGGTGCCGTATGCCTCATGGTTGTCAACTCGTTTGTGCAGGCTGAGAAGACGGAGGAGGTGAGAATTTTGAAGCAACAACACACAATGTATCTGGTCCGCAGCATAGTAGATACACTCAAAATGTTCTCGAAATGCTGGATTTGTCCGAATGAATCCGGGCTGCAATACAGTCCAGATACGTGTAGAGTGTTCTGGAGCAGAGCGATGCCGTATGTCTCATGGTTGTCGACTTGTTTGCGCAGGCTGAGAAGATGGAGGAGGTGAGGATCTTGAAGCAGCAACACACAAATGTAGGTCTCCTCAAAGAGAAGCTTGAGGCTGCAGAGGCAAGGGCGGAGAGGGCGGAGAGGGCCATCGCAGATGCGGAAGAAGCACAGATCAAGGTCACGGCGTTGCAGAGCGAATTGGACGAATGGGTAGCAATGGCGAAGGGCCTCTCGGGTGTTGTAGACGGCAAAGCCGACATCCCGAGGAGGATGGCGGAACTGCAGAGGTCAGTCCGGTCGATTCGGGTCCACTGATTCTGTTCTTTTGGAAGGGGTCGGTTTAGCCGCTAACGTGATTACTTCTATCAGGATGGATTTTATCAGGATTCGAACTCGTGTTCACTGACAGTCAGGTTGAGTGATCCTTGTGTGTGAGTGACTGGTGAAGGGATGGGATAAAAAGCAGGGGACGAAACCGGAGAGGGCAAGGCACAACACACTTTACCCTGTCGAACGACAGCGAATGGTCGATCGTTGACATGGCCGCCGGCTTGTGATTCGTAGGGGTAGTCCTTTCCTCTGGACCGTTGTGGTCGGATGAACCCTTCCCCTGCATGCACTGGAACATCGACATGCAGGTATATGCGTCTGCTGCGAGTGCTTGGGGGGGCAGCGATCCCCTTTTGTACTGTAACTCACTGGGATGCTGTGCCAAGCAAACTTAGACAATCAAGAAATATAAGCCGTGCACGAGCAGCTCAACAATGATTTATTGTATTTTATTTTTGAATAAAAAAACTTGCAAAGAAAGGGCGACGGCCTTGAGATATCATCATTGACCTGACCGGCCCCAGGGAATTCGCAATGGTTTTATTCTGGTCGTCATCTGATTGTATCTGTATTCGAACTTGGGTCTGATTCATATTTCAAGAGATCGGCGGTGTACCAAGTACTACCAACTGAGCTAGGCCCGTTGTTAGGAACGAGATGTTCCTTCTATCTTTTGTGCATTAGCTACCTATAAGAGCAGGCATTACCATAAAGAGTAGGATAAGATAATAATGAAAGATAAGATAAGAAGTAAGCACTGCATGAATAATGTGAGGTCACTTTGCAACTTGTTCTGCTGTTTAAACTTTAAACTTTAAACTTGTTTTGCTATTCCGTGAACTTGCTGACCTGCGTCTATAGACTATAGAATTGGTACGGCAGGGAGCATTACGGCCTGAACTGGGAGCTCAAACAAACAGTACCGCGCCAAGCTATACCCTGTGTGCACTTGTTGGTTCACCTGGTGCTGCGGCTAGCTACCCTGTGCACACCTGCTTGTACCCCCGGTGCCGCGGAAAGGCTCCGCTTACTGCACCAAATAGGCTCGCAGGTCTCGGTAGGAGGCTGCAAGCTGTTGGTTCACCTGCTGCCTGCTCTGGTTTGAAAATTACCAGCAGCCTGCTGAGCCAACAGGACCTAAGAGGCTGCCAGGTGAACCAACAGGACCAAAGAGACTGGACCAAAGTGGCTGGACCAAAGAGGCTGGACCAAAGAGGGTGCCAGGTGAACCAATAGGTCCAGACTCCAAAGAGGCTGCCAGGTGAACCAACATGATCAAAGAGGCTGGACCAAAGARACGGCACGGTGAACCAATAGGACCAAAGAGGCTGCCAGGTGAACCAATAGGACCAAAGAGGCTGCCAGGTGAACCAACATGATCAAAGAGGCTGGACCAAAGAGACGGCCCGGTGAACCAATAGGACCAAAGAGGCTGCCAGGTGAACCAACAGGACCAAAAAGGCTGTACCAGAGAGGGTGCCAGGTGAAGCAACAGGACCAAAAAGGATGTACCAAAGAGGGTGCAAGGTGAACCAACAGGACCAAAAAGGCTGTACCAAGGAGGGTGCCAGGTGAACCAACAGGACCAAAAAGGATGTACCAAAGTCGTTGCCTGCACTGGTTTAGAAATTACCGGGCAGACAAAATTGCGCATCAGAAAAAGGAGGCTATAAGAGGTACTGGTGGTTAAATATTGCCACAGCATCATCTGGTCTTCTGTTGGAGCATGCCAATCAACCTTTGCTGTCAGAGCATAGGAGGGGGGGGTGGGGGGGGGGGGCTGGAAGATGCCCTTTTCCACTTCATTTAATCGACCGGTACCTCTGTACCCGGCCTGCCAAGCCTAACGAGGCGCGGTACGATGCCAGTTTCTGGCAGATGTTCGAAAGGGGGTTCTGTTGGCCTAATATAGTCACTAACGGGGGGGGGGGGGAAAACAGAGACATTTCCGGCTACCGTCTTCACCCGAATAGAACACCCGGTAATTATTGCTGTATCTGGACTGGAAGTTGCCCCAAATACAGCTATAATGACCGGGCGTTCTATTCGGGTGAAGAGGAGGCGGCGGGGGAAGAGGAGGAGCAGGAGGAAAAGAGGTGGATGGAAAATAAGGGGAGGTGGGGCAGAAATCCTTGCATTTTTCAACTTTTTCTGTTTGGGAACTTTCAATGTGTGATGGAAGATTACCTTGGAGAGGAAGGAGGGGGAGGAGGGTTGGGGGGAAGGGGGGAAGAAAGGAAGCTGAGAAGTAACTGATAGGTCGGTGACTTAGGGTCAGATCCCACTACCCTGGATTATTCATTTTTCACCCTCGATTACGAAGATCAACGGTCAGAAATGAACAATAGGGGCTAGTGGAATCTGGCCCTTAGAGTGTAGCCTGATTGGTCCACGTATCCGACTAAGTCAGAAAAAAAAACCCTTCAAGGAGAGAGAGAGAGAGAGAGAGAGAGAGAGAGAGAGAGAGAGAGAGAGAGAGAGAGAGAGAGAGGTTCTGAGATGTGATGGTGGTGGTATGGGTACAGGGAGGTCATTAGCACAACATCGAAGTGTGGGGAGATGGCGGCGGAGGTGGCTCGTCTGGAGACAGCATTGGCGAATGCAGAAGCTGCAAGGCGAGATGCAGAAAGCGAGTTGGAGGCGTGTAAAGCGGCGGTTGAGGAGGGGATTTCAAAACTTACGATGTCCAAGTGTAAGGTAAGTTCCGCCAAGCGGAAGCGTGTTCTTGAAATGGCATGGAATTTCATCTGTTTTTATGTGTCGCCACTTGCGGGTGCTTCCACTCTGAGCATCGGCAGCCTGCCTTAATCACTAACCCTCTTTTCCCCCCCCCCATGCTCGCACAGTTTGTATCCGTACTGGAAGTCAAAATCAAATGAGCTTCTGCCCTTTTGCCCCACACGAGATTTCTCTTCTCGTTGAGCTCATCTGTGGACACCTGTGTTATCTTCTAACAGATGTGCCACCCGAATCTGCTTTAAAAAAAAAAGAAAAACTAAATGAAATTAATGAATTAAATTAATTAATCAAATTCTGCTTTAATCAGCAGCTGGAGCACAGGTCACAGGAAGTTTGGCCATAGGTACAGAGTAGTGTGTTGTGCTGCTAAGTGCGAGGATTGAGCCCTCGCAAGTCCCTCCTCGGGCACACAGATGTTCTGGGCCCAGGCCCCCAGCACGCCTCATGCCCACCTTAAGTAAAGGCGGGCCTGCATATTCGTGTGAGAGAAAAATGAAAATTTTCTCCTGACTTTTGACCCGATACATCGCTGGAGAGAGAATGCGAAGGTCTGCTCCTGACTGACTTTCGGACCCGATACATGGGTGCGATGTTGTTTGTCAGGCGGCATCGCTGGAGAGAGAATGCGAAGGTATGCTCCCGACTGACTTTCGGACCCAATGCACGGGTGTGATGTTGCTTATCAGGCGGCATCGCTGGAGAGAGAATGTGAAGGTCCGACTGACTTTCTTACTCGCTGTGATGTTATTTGTCAGGCAACATCGCTGGAGAGAGAATGCGAAGGTCTGCGGAAGATCTTGAGCACGTACGACCAAGAGGAAGCGGGAGGCAGCGATGCGATTGGCCAAGGCGATGGTGGAGGAAATAGTAGGGCTTTCCGAATGGCAAAGCTTGTGCGACTTCAGGTTCGCTTTTTTTTTCACCTTTTTCTCCTTCTGCGCTTGTCTGATCGCTGGTCTCTGCGAGCAATCAATCAAATTTAATCTGCCAGCAAAATTGACACGGGGCAAGACCAAATTGGTGCAACTGCCAATACCATCCTGTTGTGTTAGTTATGCATTCTTTCGTTTCGATTTCTTCTTCGTTCGTCGTTTTCGTCAGTGTCGCTTTTTTTTTCAAGTCCAAAGCATAGCTGTCTGTGTAGTTCATGTATATAGCCCGTAGCCTCGTAGGACCGGTGATGGGGAGACAGGTTGAAGTCCTGCCTGTACATGCTCCACAGGGAGGGAGAAAAGCTTCAGTTGTATAACAACTAAAGCACACAGGAGTGGTAGAAGGTAGGAGAGTCTAGCAGTGGTAGAAGGTAGGAGAGTCCTAGCAGACTAGTAGCAGCGGGACAAGGTAGGAGAGTCCTCTCTACATGTGTGAAGGGAGCGAGGTGATGGGGAGATAAGTTGAAGTCCTCTGTACATTCTTCAGGGGAGGGAGAAAAACTTCGATCCTACAACAACTAGAGCACACAGAAGCAGTGGGAGAAGATAGGAGAGTCGTCTCTACATGTTTGAAGGGAGGGAAGGAGAAAAAAGCTTTGAAGTTTGATCATGCGACAACTACCGTCTCCTCCTCCCGCCCTCCCGGCTGAATAGAACGTGCAGTCATTGAAGCTGAATTAGAGGCAACTTCCAGTCTCGATATAGTGATAATTGCCATACGTTCCATTCGGGTGAAGACCAGTAGTGTTCAGGAGAAGGTGGGGGAATCGTTGAAGGAAGGGCGAAAAACTTTCATCGTACGACAACTACCTGTAGTGCACAGGAGCAGAGGGGGGAGCAGTTTCTCCCCAAGGGTTGGAATTTACGATTCACCCTGATGATGAACCAGGCTGAGATCCAGGCTGGGTACATCACAGAGTCGTCAAGGTATGCAATGGACTAGATGGAGCAATTCGTAGTCTCTCTCTCTCTCTCTCTCTCTCTCTCTCTCTCTCTCTCTCTCTCTCTCTCTCTCTCTCTCTCTCTCTCTCTCTCTCTC
>BFEA01000476.1:1085544-1101520 GCA_003427395.1 Chara braunii
AAGGGCATACTCGCTCAAGGACTACTGTCCCAGAATATGGTGATGATTATGGCTAGGTATTCTGCTTATGGCTATGTATTTTAAAAAGTCTAGGTATTCCGCAGGATTATGGCTATGTATTTTTACAACCGGCACATCACCGTCTCACATCATGAGTGAACCCCGCCGAGTGTTGGTTCCCACCACCCCCTGAGCCAGACTGTTTAGCACTTCTTGAAGGTGCTCACCCAAACACACAGAAAGTACTCAGAAAAAAAGTGAGGAAAGCGAGGAAAGCAGACAGACAAAAACATGAAGAAAAGGCGTACATAAATGATAAAACTGATTTATTTATTTATTTATTTATTTTGTGCGTGTGTCTGACAAAACTCGTTTTCTGCATCGATGTTTTTAACTTTTTGTTGGTACGGTCAGCTTACAATTTGTGTGTGTGTGCTTCAATTGACCTTTCCCGTGCAGGCAAACGAGTTCTCGACATCAGATGAAATCGCTCCACAGGTGAGCACCGCTACCCTGGCCACGTATTATTGGCAAATGCGATAATGGGATTCAACGATTAACAATTATTGTCGTTTAACCACCAGTTCACACAAACCTGTGCGAGGTCAGATACAGACGAGCAGCGTCAGCATGCAAATGGAATTTAATGGATATATACTTGCATGAGGATTTTTGGGGACGAAGTTGTCTATGCGAGTCCCGTCAGATTCATCCACGCAATTGAGGTTAGATACATTGAGGAAAATGGTAGTGAGAGTATGCCCGGAGTGGTGGTTCGAGGCCCTGTCCACGTGTTGCCCTTGATGTTGTGTTTCCACAATTTTTTGTTTTTTATTTTTGTCTTTTTGCCATAGACGGTTTTTTTTTTGTTTGTTTTTTTTCCGTTTGTTTTGTTTTGTCTATGCCAACCCTGTGTTCACATCGTGAGAACGGCCAGCAGCGAAGAAATCATTCAAATGCCAACCCTGTGTTCACATCGTGAGAACGGCCAGCAGCGAAGAAATCATTCAAATCCAACGGAAGAAAAAACAAACATCGTTTTATACCTCTTTTAACTTCCTCCTTCAACCCCTTCATTATCTCTCAAACCACATTTCAGATACCAGCTTGAATCCACTGTCCCTTTTTTCCCATCGTGATTCGAACTCAGGTCTATTTATCAACAGTTCTATGAGTGTACTATTAAGCCGCATGGGCTGTGTGCTCTTGTTCTTCTGCATGCTGTTCTTATATGATTTCTTTGCATCGTGTGTGGTGTGTTTCTGTTTTGTTTTGTTTTTTCGGTGTGTGTGTGTGTGTGTGTGTGTGTGCGTGTTTCATTGGTGTTGCACCAGGTGGAAACCTATTTAAAGAGGTTCAAATGCATACCAGCGTTTACGGCGAATCTGACAATGGAACAATTTAATAAGCACACGATGGGATAAGCTTCAGAGGAGGGAGGACGAGGATGTGGCGTGCACTGTACCTAGGAGATAATGCTATCAATGATTGTTACCTGGCTCTCGTAGCGAATACTTGGGCTTTTTTTTCATGTTAGATCCTTTCCACAATCAGACAATCGGATGGAGGTCGGCAGAGCATTTGCGAGTTGTTCTTGAGAGGGGGACCATTGACCTCCTCCTCCTCCCCCCCCCCCCCCCCCCCCCCCCCCCCCCCCCTCTCTCTCTCTCTCTCTCTCTCTCTCTCTCTCTCTCTCTCTCTCTCTCTCTCTCTCTCTCTCTCTCTGTGTGTGTGTGTGTGTGTGTGTGTGTGTGTGTGTGTGTGTGTGTGTGTGTGTGTGATGATGTGCTCGTCTCTTCTCTAGGAGTGCTGTTTTGACATGTTGCCGATCTTGGAAGTTGAAATGCATTTCGGCTGTTTTCCCCAAGCCGCTTGTCATCAACTTCTCGGATGTGATTCTAGAAATGTGCGTTCAACGGCATTGGATTTTTCGGGATTTCCTTGTCGCTGGTTTGTCAACAATGCATCGAAAATTGGAAAAAAAAAAAGGGACCAAAACAAAGAAGAGATATTCGAAGTCTGTTGTCATCAAAGTTTTTGCAAGGAAAATGAGCGAGAGCGATAGATAGAAAACCAAATTCCAATATCACGTTGAAGACCAGATAGTCGTGTACCACGCAGAAAGCGCAATGCAGTGGGATACAAGCCAAATAAGAGCAGGACAATGAACTCAAATGTCAATGTCTACAGGCTCTCACCACATCAACATAGTATCCAGTGTCACTGGTCTTGATTGACGCTCAGCGCCCAGCCTGTCCTACTCAGCAACTATACTCGCCTACACTACGTATATTCAATAGGAGTCACTTTGAGCTGGAGACCAATGTACGTGACGGCGTGGCCAATGCAGACTGCCAGCATACAGCTGGTATGTGCCTCTTCTCCTCTTCTCGCCCACGTTTCCCCGCAGCATGCGCCCTCTTCCCGAAGACCCCACCATTGCTCACAGGGCCCGCACTCAAACAGCCTGGCTATGGCTGCTAAGTGCCCGCTGCCACCGCAGCCCCCTCGCATCTCTTGCGCCCGTGTGCGTCACTGGCATGCCAGCGCCCAATCAGCCTGTCTGCTTCTGATGTGGCAGCATGGCCACCCAGTCGTTCAAGCCAGAATGCGCCCTAGCGTTGGCGGGCACTTTCCTATATCGGAAGTCCAGCGGATTAGAGCTTTGTACGGGGCGTACCATTCCCTCTCATAGGTGGATTTCACCGACTTCTTTGACGGCATCTTCTTGTTCATATACTCGATCGGCCTCTACGTTCACGGTTTTCGCCTCCTGCTGAGCCAACACTGCACCAATGCCATATTGGCTTGCGTCGAAGGTAACAATGAACGGCTTCTCAGGATGCATGAGAGCAAAAAAAAAAAAAAAAAAAAAAAAAAAGAGAGCATACTTCAATTGACTTGAAGGTTCTCTTGCAAATTGCAATCATCAGTCCATTCCCATGGGGTATCAGGGCATGTCAGGTCCGTCAAGAGGGCAGCCACCATTTTTTTTATTTTTATTTTTTAACTATAACTCTTTACGAAATTCCAGTAGTAGCTAGTCATTCCCAAGGACCTGACCTATGTCACAGACTGAGGTCGTGGTCGGTCCTGAATGCTACCCTCTCTCACATCTTCTGGCCTAACACCTTTTGCGGATACCTCATGACCCAAGTATAGGATCTTTTTTTTTTTTTTTTTTTTAAGGATCTTGGTGGGACCGAACGAACATTTCTCCAACTTGATCTTATACTTGTGCTGTCGCAGGAGTCCTAGCGCAAGGCCAATGTGGTGCGCTTACTCCTCAACAGACTTGCTAAAGATAAGAATGCCGTCGAGGTACACGACGATAAACTTGTCTAAATGGTCACCAGAATATCCTATTCATAGCGTGCTGGAACGTACCTGGCGCAATGCAAAGGCCAAAAGGCATCACCACAAACTTGTACAGACCGTATCTGGTCTGAAAAGTGGTTTTGTGCGGCTCCTTTGATCTAATCACGATAGTCGGACTTCAAGTTTATCTTAGTAAAGTTACTACATCCTTGTACCCTATCCAAAAGGTAGTCAATGTGGGGTAGAGGCTCTGCGTTTTTTAACCACCACTTCCTCCAATCCTGTTTTTATCGACCCTGAATTTTCACTGCGCACCTAGGCCACCAGAGTGCCCTGGGGAATCTTGCCCAGCCGGGCCAAAAAAAAATAAAAAAATAAAATAAAAATGAAAATCACTTTTGAACTTTAAATATGGTACAGAACTTAGATGTGACCCTGAGGCAAAAGTTGTACAGTTTGTTTCTACATAACATAGTTTTTTTTTCGGTTTTTTTTTTTTTTTTTTTTTTTTTTTTTTTTTTTCCGTGATCCTTGTACGGCCGGGCCGTCCGGGAAAATAGGGTGACCCGGGCGGCCCGGCTGGTAGCCTCACACCGAGTTTTGCCGAGCCAGGGTCCCTTTGTATTTTCTTTTTTGGTACTCACGGCAGTTACATCCGAAAAAGAGAGGGGGGGGGGAGAACTTTCGCCGTCATAACCATCATATGCGTTATACGGTGTGCTAGTGAGACTGTGCCCTCGGTGAGGGCTTCTGTACGATGACCATGAAACAAAGAACCAAAAAAAAATAAAAACCTCCTTGAAGTTGTTTTTTTTTTTGTTTTTTTTTTCTGTAATGAATAGCCCCTGCGTAAGCCTCCCTGAAGTTGTTATTGCGGTCCAATACACGATGCTACAGTGCTTGTGTGGGGTTGAGGTGAGTGAGCCAGTTTCCTGCCGTGTGTGGCATTCGCCCTGCCTGTCTGGCAGGGCAACAAAACCAAAAAACAGAAGAGGAATACAACACAGAAATAACTTACTCACCTTCCACACATACTGACCAGATACATTCCTCAAAGCACTAGTGTCACTTCCTCCATGAGGGTCTTCCCCCACATGGATGGATTCAAAATGCTTTGTTTTTCCTTAGTTGTTTTCCTTTTGTTTTGCCTCAATGTGGGCCCGTAGGTCTCAATGTTTCCTTTCTTTTTTCTTTCCACCCGAGCCTTCCCCAAACCCTCGAAAAATGCGGTGTGATGTGTATTCCCGTTTTTCCCAACACTGAGAAAGGTAGTTGTGGTTTAATGGTGATGGCATTGAGGCCTGTATAGTAATTGCATATCCTTAGTGATCTCTTTTTTTTGGATTGAATAGAAGTGGTGATCCGTACGGAGATGTGCGGCCCTTCTCTATGAGGTCTTTCAGTTGCCGCCGAAATTCGTCCAACTCTATCGGAGCCATCCTATATATCCTCCCTTTTGGTGCTTTTCTGTGCTTGGAATGATTTATATGGCACGAATGACCTCCCTTTTTACGGCTGTCAAAGGTTCCTCGAACAGATCAGGGTACTTGGCTACGACAAGTTCGATTTTTAAGGGTGATTTAACAGCCTCCCCTTTCTCAGAGACAAAAGACTAGATATATACTCTCCTTATGGTTTTATTGTCTACCGCGTGGGCGCGGGGAATGCAGCCGTAAGGTAGTCAAATCAATGGGACTAAGAGCTAACACGAGAGAGAGAGAGAGAGAGAGAGAGAGAGAGAGAGAGAGAGAGAGAGAGAGAGTTGTTCCATGTATTGTTATGAGTGTGAGAGAGAGAAAGAAATAGAGAGAGAGGGAAGGGGGGGGCCTACCAGAGAGAGAGAGGGGAGGGGGCGGGGACTACTACTACTACTACTACTACTACTACTACTACTACGAGAGAGAGAGAAAGAGAATTTTGTTCCATTTGTTGATGAGAGAGAGAGAGAGAGAGAGAGAGAGAGAGAGAGAGAGAGAGGCTGAATGGAAAAATTGAAATATGGGTCAAATTGCGGCCGCAATCTATTTCGTAGTTGGTATAAGTTTTTTTAAATATATGTAGCGTTTTTCCTGGAAAGATCACAACAAAATCTACGAGTACTTCAATTTTCAGGTTTTTTCACACATTCTTCTGAGCATGAAAACTCGCTAAATTTGGAGTACTTTTTTAGTTGGCCCAGGCATGGCCGAGTGGCAAAAATGGAAAATGTGTTGAATCGGCGCGTCTATTATTTCGCAGTCTAAATGATTTTTTGTAAATGCTCTATTATTATTTCTGAAAAGAACACGACCTCATTTATGGATTCTCAAAATTTTAAATTTTTGTGCATGTTCGTTTGAGCTCAAAAAATCGTAAAAGTTGTCTCTTGCAAAACATCTGTTTCGTTGTGTCCGACCTCCCTGTTTTTAGGAGATAGGGCTCAACGCCTGGGCCTGACGGCCCTTTTGCAGTTCACATGCCCTCACTTCTTTTTGGGGTTCGCTTCTACCCAAGGACCGGTCCAATGCCCCCCACTTCTTTTTGGGGTCCACTTCGACCCGAGAACTGGTCCTTCGTTTTTCCAAAAGTCCCGGTTCTACTAAAACTAGCTGTAGGTAGTCCGCAATTTTGGTAAGGACCGGTCCCTCAATTTTTTTTGCCCTCTAAGAACCTACTTTGCGACTTGGTCGCTCGCCGCTAAAAATGCGATACCTTGACACAGACACGGAAGCCCATTATATCGCAGCCTAAGGGATGCGAATTTATAATAATTATAGAACTTGGATGTGCACATCCAACCGTAGGAGTCAACTAACCTGTTAGCCTTGTACTTAGCTAGTTTAATGGTCCTCCCATCCAGCAGCACATATAAAAGCATGTTTCAGTCCTAGACAAACTCAGGCTTGGGCAACCTCGAGGTAGTACATACCCAACAATATTTTGAATAGCAAGTTGGCACTAACCAATAACAAAATCTTGTGATTAAGTTCCTCTCCTCCATAGGAGAAGGTGCAGACTACGTCCTTGATGTAGCTATGGATTACCATGTACTCCTTGTTGGCTACGACAGAAGTCACATATCTACTTAGTTGTTGCACTCGGTCCTCTAAGTGCAGCCTCTCAGCATTGTTGCGACTTATGAAGTTTCGCGTGGAACCATTGTCTACGAAGGCACCATACAACCCATTGATTCGACCTCCACTCCTCGATAAAAGTTTTGAGGTACTTCAAGAAGTCTTGAATATTACGTGTGGGTCTCACACGTCTCGTGCAAACTTTGGAAATACCCATCAAAGATTAGAATATTGCAAGCCTGTCCTTCATGTCCTATGTAATTCTGAAAAAAAACATCCTTATAATTTTTTGATATTATGGGTAGGTCGAAGGACCCTTAGGTGACTGTTGGGATTGCAATTTTAGGAAAATTTTGAATATATTCCTGTTACTATAATTTTTATGACGTCCAGATGAACTAGGATTTCATAACTATCGGAACAACGCGCTTTCTTACCTACACGTGAGTTCCTTGAGGTTTTGGGTCAAGGGTTGATTCGCCATATGGTTTGATATCAGGGCACAAACGTGCTCGGTACCCAAGGTTTCGGGTCAAAGGCAGATTCACCATACGGTTTGATTTCAGGATGCGGAGTTGTTCGGTGCTCAAATCTGGTTTCCCCGTATGGTAAAGAAACAAGAGGACTAGTTGGTTATAATTGTGTTGTAAATGAATGCTAGTTACATCCTTCCGTCATGTATGGACAAATGTTTCGTTTGATTATGCGCTTTGCAGTATACATGTCGGGTTTGTGTCCCATTAGAGAATGCTATAAAATTCTTTAATTCAGTTAGTATGTTTTTTACCTCCACGGATGTGACAGGAAACTATGCATCATTGTCTCATCTATCGAGGCTGTTGATCATGCTACGAGGATTGTCAGAGACCAGTATTGAGTTACCTTGACAATCATCCAGAAAAATCAAAATTTCATTTAGTATGTTTTTTACCTCCACGGATGTGACGAGAAATTATGTTGCACTGCCTCATCAATCAAGACTGATGATCATGCCACGGAGATTGTTAGAGGCCAGTAATGAGTTACTTTGACAATCATCCACTGTTTGGTCTAGCCACTTGAACTCTCGAGGTCGGCAAGGAAAATGATTTGTTGATTTGCAGTGAACAAATCGTTCTATTTAATGGTGTGAGTTAATTAAACACTCGATTGAAGAGAAAAAAGAGATGACAAAGCAGAGTATCTTATGCATTACACGCTATTCACGACAAGAAAAAACAGACAAGGGGGAAGACAATGAGACCGACTGCATTGCTTTATTGAAGAATTAAATGAGAAAGAGAATACTTGATGTCGTCAAGGGACAAACCGTAATCGAGTACACAGTGTAAAGGTGAGACAATCAATACAACTACATCATTCGAGATGGTAAAACAAACCAAAGAGATTTTCAAGAGACATTAGTAATTATCATTCTTGTGAGTTTTGTTCAGTCTTTTTCGGTCGATGAGACCAATAATGAGTTACCTTGACAATCATCCATCATGATTGTTTGGTCCAATCACTTGAACGCTTGAGGTCGTCAAGGAAAATGATTTGTTTATTTGCAGTGAATAAATCACTCTATTTAGTGGTGTGAGTTAATTGAACACGCAACTGACGAGGAAGAAGAGATGAAAAAGCGAAGTATCTTATACATTACATGCAATACACAGTAAGAAAAATCAGACAAGCGGGATAACAATGAGACTGAAGACATTGCTTCATTTAGGAATCAAATAAGACTGTAGAATTCTCAAATTGTATCCAAGAGAATACTTGATGTCATCAAGGGATAGACCATAATCGAGTACATAGTGTATTATCAAAATCATAAAGGTGAGACAATCAATACAACTACATCATTCGATATGGTCAAAGAAGCCAAAAAGATTTTCAAGAAACATCAATAATTATCATTCCTACGAGTTTTGTTCAGCCTTTTCTGGTCAATAGGCCAATTTTTAGCAATCTCAATCGGGGGCTTCATTTTCATTCCAACCCACGTAGCCTTGTGATCAAGTTTTTGCTTGACGAACCGAGGGTTGCGTGTTCGAGTCCTCTATTCGACAAACACAATCTCAGCTAGATTGCTTCCAAGGAAGTCGTAACATGCCTTTATGTCAGTCTCATTGGTTTCAAAGAAGAGGATTTAACCATTTATAATGTCGTCGCTTGGTTTGTTCAGACATCAATGTATGATCTAAGACCCTACATGAAGAGAGGAAAGGAGGCTTATGATTGCTTCAACGTAATGTTGATTAATGTAGTAGTTGATCTTGATGAATGTGCTGTCAAACTAGAGTCCGATAGCAAATAATTGATTTATAGTTACAATCCAAAGCGATATACAGATTATCCAATGTTTTTTACTCCATTTAACTTTTGTTATGGTTTTTATTGTGGAGATTTTGTGAACTTGGCAAATAGGTACATTTCTTCAATAAAAATTGGCATTGAGGCATTGACCAAGTCATTTGGGTTTAACAATTTGAGGAGGGGCATCCATACGTTCTTCAGCACGGGAGGAGTATTGCGCATTGACAAACATCAGAATCATTGTTTTTTATTGATTATTCTTTGATGTCGGTTGTCTCATGTGACAATTCAGTGCTATGACACATTCTCAAGAGGTGTAGAGATATGATATTAGACGCTCAAAGAGATTGAGATAAAATATAAGACTGATAGGGAGGAGTGAGAGTTGAGACTTGTAGCGTTGATCATGTCATCAATTTTATACTCTTAAGCTAGGTTGTTTTATCGGACGTCCGGGAACCCCCTGACCGTCCCGAATGTCCGACCGGACGTCTGGTCATGTCCGACCTAGTGCAAAAAAAAAAGAAAAAAAAAAAAAATCATGTGGCTTCTACCTTGCGTAAGGTGTATGCCACTAAAATTTTGGCTCATTTGAGCCAGTAGAAAAAAAGATAAAAATCTTCAAATATTATAATCCCCACGTATACCCCTCCTATCCCCACCAAAACCCCTCGTACCCCCCTCTCCCACCCCGAATAGCACCCTGTCACCAAATGCTCAGAAAATTCTGAATTTTTTTATGGGGGGTCTCTATGGCATGCGCAACACTGTCATTTTTATTTATTTATTTATTTATTTTTATGCCAAAAAGTCGTCGTTTGGAAATCCGGACGACAGGGATACCTTACGTCCGGGGAAACGTCCGGGGAAGACGTCTGATCTCCGGACCATTGGTAACGTAACTCTTAAGATTATTATGAACTTTCACCTTTCCTCATTCATTTTATCTATGTCTTGAATTAGGTTGTATTGATTTGTCTTAATATTCATTACTTTATGTTATATTTTGTCCTGATGTTGTCATAGTTGTCAAATCGTTTAATTGACAATTATGATATGTATGTCATGCATTTAATTTTAATTTTATTATTAGCAAGGTTCCTAAGACTGGGGATCGGTGTGCACCATCATTGAAAGGTATCGACGCATACAACAGGAAGGGATTTGTATTAATTATTTATTGCATAATTTATTAAAACTTTTGTGTGACAGCCTGTTGGTTCTCGGTCACCAAAAATGGCTTGAGTGCAAAAAAGTGCAATAATGTGCGATTCAAAGTTTTGTAGAGTTCGCAGCAGCTAACTTTGTTTTTGAACCGGTTATCACTGATCTGCGAAAATGGCAGAAATGTCAGTATTAGCTATTGTATTTGTTGCATCTGCCTCTTTTTTTTTATACAATGCATCATCATGAAGTGTTTTCAATAACGATTTATTTTTTTATCCACAGTTTTCAGCATGGTCTGCCATTGTGCAGAGAAGATGTTTGTTACTATGCTGGAGGATGGGGTGTCAATAGAAATCTCATAAGGGGTTCGTTCTTTACTCATGTTTGGACGAACACTCCTCTTACCCCTCTTGACACTTAAAAAAAAAAAAACTTATCTTTCCCTTCTCTCTCTTTCTACCTTTTGTGCACGCGTCTCAAGACTGGATATAAATAGCTAAGATAAGGAAGGGGGGGGGGGGAGAATCAAAAGAGGAAAGGTAAGATAAGGGGGAGGGGGGGAGGGATCAAAAGAGGAAAGGTAAAATTCTTGATCGGAGAGGGAATTCATTCGGACAAGAGAATGATATCCGCACAGCAGAATATAAAAAAAAATCAAAGGAAAATCTGACTTAACAAATGGGTTCGGTGATATGAGACTCGAGATCCACTTTTAACTAACCCAACATGAAACATGCATTACATAAATTTTGACAAAAGAAAGTTGTGCTTTCCCCAATCCTAGCACAAAATAGAAATGTAACCAATGACAACAAATTTGGGCCTAATCTTTGGATTTATTCAGGATATACTTGGTAACATACCTAATTTATGGTTATAAAGTAATCTACTTGGTCTTTAAAAAATGAGTCAGGTTATTGTCTTTATCGGCAGTGGCGTGAATTTTTTTAGGTTTGGACTAGGTTTGGTGAGGGACAGGTCCAGGTGCTATGTTTTTTTTTATTTGCAGGTTAGGGATGTAGCCCCAGGTGTTGACCCCCTGACTAGGTGCTTATTTTATTTCTAAACAGTCATGCGCGTGTCAGCTTATTGACTCCCTAGTTGTGTATTTATTTAAGGAGATTCGGATGTGTGTCAGCTTGATGAGCCCCTGACTAGGTATCCTTCAACTAGGAACTAATCAAATACAGGATACTGATGACCTTTGTACACAACTTGAATAAAGAAAAAATGCATCTTGTGTGAAAGAACATACATTGTTTTATATGTTGTGCTTTGAGTCTTAATGTATTTTGTCTTGTTTTTCAGTGCATAATTTAATTCAATAGTTTAGTCTTATAGAGATCGCCTTATGCTTGAGCGTTAGGTAGATAGTCGTCTATTATTATTCTCGTATAATCATTTTGCGTATCCTTTGCTTTGGGATGATGTTGACTAGCTTCAGATTTAGTATAAAATTGCAGGAATCATTTTCCTTAGGGAAGATATTGCTAAAATTTGTATTAAAATTCCTGAATTAGTTAAAATTATTGAAAATTGTATGAGGAACGAATTAGTATAATCCTTCATCAAGTACTTATTGGGTTTCATTAAGGTCAGATCCGCGTCAACTTTATGACCCCGTGGTTGTGTGTTTATTTCATAAGACTTAGGTATGCGTCAACTTTATGATCTCTTGACTAGGTATCCTTCAACAATGAACTAATAAGGTACAGGACATTGATGAACTTTGCACACAATACAAAAATATATAAATTTTTAATTAAAAAACATACAGTGTTTCTTTTTTTTTTGCTTTGAGTTTTAATATATTTTGTTTCGTATTTCATTGCATACTTTAGTTTAATATTTTAATATGTTAGAGTCCGACTTATGTTTGAGCGATAGGTAGATAATCGTCTATCTTTGTTATCGCATTATCTTTCCGTACATCATTTACTTTGGGATGATGTTAACTAACTCTTGGGTTAGCAGAAATTATAGGAGTCCTCTTCCTTAAGGAAGATGCTATCGAAAATTGTGCTAATACTGCAAAGTGATTCAAAATGATTGGAGATCTACTAAGAAATAATTAGTCTGATTCTTGACTAGGTACTTATTCAATTTTTAGAGGGTTTGACACGCGTCAACTTGATAACCCTTTGATTGTGTATTTATTTCAGGAAAGTTAGACATGCGTCAACTTAACGACCCCCTGACTAGGTATCTTTCAATAAGAAACTAATCAGATATACGAGACATTAACAGATTTTGCACACAATAAAAAAAAAAAGGATTTTTTGGTGAAAGAACATGCGTTGTTTTATCTGTTGTGTTTTTTACTCTTAATATATTTTGTCTCGTCCTTTATTGCATAATTTATAAAGTTTGATCTTTTAGTTTGTTAAAGCTCGCCTTATGCCTGAGCAATAGGTAAGTAATCGTCTATTTGCATTCTCGCATTATTTTTTCTTGCATTCTCTGCTTTGAAATGATGTTGACTAACTTCCGAGTTAGTAAAAAGTATAGAAGTCCTCTTTCTTAGGGTATATGTTATCGAAAGGTTTGCTAAAACTACAGAGTTAGTCAAAATCATTAGGGAATCTATGAGGAAAAAAATAGTTGATCCTTAGAGTCAGTATAAATTTTGAAAGTTTTATTGCGAAGGGAAGTGCTACCGAAATTTCCACTAAAACCAACGAGTTAGTTTATTTTCAGATAGTATTAAGTAATGAGGTTTTTCTTTTGATTTTGTTTAGTAAATATTATGTGAACACAATTTCTTAAATTACTGATACTTTTTACGCTTGGAAAAATAGAGAGTTTCGATTGACTTCGAGTGAATGTTGAGTGTAGCGAGATGTCATTTTCTCATATATTCGCTATTTGGTTTCCTCAATTGTTTGGGTTTTCTTCATTGTAAGTTGCATGGATGTCATGCGTGTGCATGTTTTTACTGAATATATGAAGTCGTCGTTATTATCTTTTATAAGTTGAAAGCGAAGAATCGGGTCATTAAATTGAACCTCGCACCCGACAATGTCTTTCTTCTCTAGCATGTCTATCGCATAATACTCGCGCACCTCGGGTCTCGCTGCACTACTCTCCACTCTTCGATTTTTTCGAAGAGTGTGCAGACAGAGAAAAAACTCTTTGAATTTATGATTTTAGGTTCACTGTTGCACGAACTTTCCACTCTCTGGGACTTCAATTCGTGAGTGCAATTTTTACAACGCTGGAGGATACTGCGTGATTTGCATTTTGTCCGCCCAGGCTCCAAGCACACTCTCCGACTTCATAGCATTTTGGAGAGTCAGGAAGAAGTTTATCTGGAAAACCAATGATGCGGGTTGGGCACTCTCCACCAGCGGAGAGTGTTTTTTCAAGGCGGTTCTGACAACTATCTGAGGGGTGAGGGTGGAATAGGATAGTGTAGTGATAAAAAACTCTCTGAATTCAGAGAGTGGAGAGTAGTGCATTGAGGAGAGTGAAGAGTATTGCACGGAGAACCATTGGATCCTGCTGAACTACTCTCCACTGCTCGGAAATTCGGATAGTAGGCGCACATTTGTCAAACTCTCCACGAAAGTTGTCAAACTTTCCGAAATAGGGGGGGGGGTCCATAGCCGTTGCACTTACTATCCACGCTCATCCAGCGACCTATCTCAGTTGGTAAGGAATGCAAGTGGCATGCAGGTCTTGGGTTCAATCCTAGTTGGCCTCATGTACCTTTCTGGGCAAGCTTGGTGTTTGCCACCCAGAGATAGGTTATTGGTCCCCCTGAGTGGCATTGAGAAGAGACTGCCTATGTTCATAAGGGGTCGAAAGCGGAGACACAACCACTGACCCATTGAAGAAGCTCGGTACTGATGCTACTGGCTGACCCCTGACCGGTATCGACCACCTGCTGTAGCAGGTATCGCACCTTGTGGTGGGTGCAAGCCCACATGTTCCCTCGTTGGAGGCTTGAGCAGGGATGTGGTTGCTATGGGTTCCCCGTAATACTCAAATGACAATAAAAAAGGCTTGAAAGGCCATCCTGTCCGGACTTGACGGGTAGTTGAATTGTTTTTTTTGGGGGGGGCTGCATGGTTGACCACAACAGGTACCGGCAACATCGTTGCACCCTCAATGACATGAAATATCCAGCCCCCCAAAAAATGGACCAGTTCTCTATTTATGTGTGTCATCCTTGCGCAGGGGCGATGCTAATCTTCTCTGTATCGTTCCAATTTTAACGGATGTCCCGAAGGAAGAGTAATTGAATTGGTTGGGCTTACAAGAATTAGGGTCGGATCCCACAACGGTCTTTTGAACCACCACTACGTCTGTCACTCTTGGGAAAAGTGGAAAAACTGGTTGTTTTCCCACTTTTTCCAAACTTTTCGGGGGTTTGTGGAGACTCGGCATTTGGGCCTTGTGGGCCCGTTCGAAAAGCAAAAAGAAAAACAAAAGACCAAGTATAGGAAGGTCGTGCACAGAGTTGTGCTCACACCAATACTCACAAGAAAGTATCTAACTACGATTGCGACCACTTTCAAGTTGTCGTTGCTGGTATTTTTGTTTTGTTTCTTTTTCTTTTTGTTTCCGTGTTCTGCAAGGGAGGCACGACGCAGTCCATGGGCTGCTGACACTTCGTGAAGGAGGGCATGCCCACACTACAACTTTGCAGAAGGTATGAACCCGCTTTCCCGCCCTAAGTTTAGTTTCAATTTCTTTTTCTCATCTTCCGTGGACCTGACACCCCTGCCATAATGCTCTCACTGAGGGCATACTCACACAACAACTCTTGGGCAGGTATCTACCTTGTATCACGTCCAGAGGGGTGTTCGTTTTTTTTTTTTTTCTTTTTTTTTTGGTTGTGAGTATCTCATTTTTTGAAAGTTTGGCCGTGCTTTTTTTTCCATATTTTTCAGAAGAGTACCAGAAAAGAAACACAATGAACCCCAGGGGTGAAGTCCCACCGCCCAAGTTTAAGTTTATAAAACTCAACCATGTGACACCATTTTGACACTAATAAATTCGAAACGATAAATAAAAAACTGAAAAAAAAACGCTAGAAACAACTTTTCTCCTTATTTTTTATTAAGGGGCTCGTTAGACACTCCTCGGGCACGTAAGTCCCCGATGAATTGTTCGTTTCACCTATCCTCAGGGATGCAGTCGGAAAAAAAAAAGTGAAAACACTCCGAAGGAAATTCCTTGGGCTCCGAGGATTCCCCAACCATTTATTTCTTTTGCCCAAGGGGCCTCACGAGGTCCCTTGGGCAAAAGGAATCCGTGTTTCGAGGAGAGGAGCGGGCACATCGGTACAGAGAAGTTACAACCGAGAATCTGGATCGTGGCGGCACCCTATTGGTTGAAGGCCTCAAGCACTTTTCTTTTTTTCTTTTCTTTTCTGACATCGCTCGAAGGAAATGTCCTCGAGCGACGTCCCCGAGGACAGGTGAAACGAAGGGCCCGAATTTCCTTTTGAACCAAAAGGGATTTTTCCTTTTGCCTAAGGATTTCAATAGGAGTGTCTAACGAGCCCCTAAGTAACTCGAAGAAATGAAACACGTGTGGCACAGTCGGAGTGAATGTCTCCGTGGAAAAATGATACTTCCCGTGGTGAGGGGACATGAGGTCACCATTCGTAAAATGGACAGGGACAACATGGATGGCCAGAGGGCCAAACACAACTGTCAGAGTTCCTCCGTTACAGGGTGTAATAATGTCTCAAAAAACAAAAAAATGAAAGGCACATAAGTTGAGAAATGTACCCTACCCTCGGTAGGGTAGTTTTCTCAATTGAAGATGGTTTCCTGCCCAAACAGAAAGGGCCAAAGCATACGACAAAACGGATTTCACGTCAAAGAAAAAATATATAAAACGACCAAATCTAATAGGTTATTCTCCTGTGTTTCGGTACCCTTAGATTCTCAATACATCAACGACAGAGCTCCGTCCCACCATGCCACACATGATAGAAAGCTCAGCGTTGAGAAAACTCAACTTCAGCAGTGGGACTTCACCCCAGGCTCGATAAAACTCCGTGCGCAGTGAAAATCAGGGTTGGCAAAACCGGCTCGGAGGTAGTGGTGGTTTAACAAAAATTCGAAAAAGTTCCTTGTGCCTGTGGTGAATGATTCGTAAACGAGAAATTGAATTCCATAGGCGGG
>BFEA01000476.1:1130503-1150305 GCA_003427395.1 Chara braunii
GAGAGAGAGAGAGAGAGAGAGAGAGAGAGAGAGAGAGAGAGAGAGAGAGAGAGAGAGAGAGAGAGAGATGAGCGATACAAGTTTGGCTGTTACGCACCTGTGAAGTGTGCCGTGCAGACCCACGGAGAAGAAGATAGCGGCCATAGCCGCGAAGCGTCACCACGGAGTAACGAAGGAGGGTGAGGAAGGACAGAGGGGGAGAGAAGCCATAGCCGAGGGGAGGAAGAAGAAGAGGTGAAAAAAAAAAAAAAAAAAAAAAAAAAAAGGAGACAGCAGGGTGAAAGGAGGCGAGGAAGGTGAAGCAAAGGAGGTTGGTGAGGGAAAGAGAAGCCGGCAGCCATAGCTGATCGAAGGGTTGATCGGGAGTGTTGACCGCAGCGTTGACCGGCGTTGACCAAGGCGTTGACCAAGACTTTGACCAAATTGGAGCCGGTAAAATCTCGCTAAGCCTTCGACCTATCCCTCGCCCTATGGATGTGCACACACCCCTTGGTACTTGCTGAGTCCAGTCTGTCTATCTATTCTTTCTGCATCGAGTCTCTTCCGTCCTAGGTGATAGTACTCTGTGGATGAAGGATAGGGTCTTGTTGACCAAACCCACACGGGATGAGTAGGGCTAAAAGCTGTGTCTGACGACTTGACTGTCCCGGAGGACACGAACCCTCCCAAGGACCGGTACTGACCGGCGGGCTGCTCGGTGTGGCACGGTAGGACCGAAATCCGAGCTGTGGGCTGCACAACAGACCATCTAAGTCTTGAGAGACCTGCTGATGGCGTCGTCCTGTCTGTGACGTTAAATAATTCCTGTGGAGTTGGGGGATCTCCTTAAATGCCTCCTTATCAGCAACAAGTCTAGTAGTGACAGCCATAGTGTAGGTCTAGGCTAGAGACCATAGTTGACAGGATCCCTGTCCGAATTCTGTGAGTCTTAGATCGAGTCAGTAGGTCTGTCAGTCAGGGGTCAGAGTCTACGTGGTGAGGTTTGGAACCACCAATCCGATTGTACACTTATCACCATGGTGGACTTGCGTAGTGGGAAGAGTACTAGCCCATACACCCCTGAGCAGCAAGAGAAAATGGCCGCCTTAGTGAGAGAAAACAAGGAGAGGAAAGAGCTCGAGAAGCAGGCRAARTTAAAGGCTATCRCGRAGGAGCAGGCGGCKAAGATGAAGAGGTTGGAGGAGGAGATGAAGAGGGTTCAACAGGAAGAGGAAAAGAGGAGAAAGGTTGCTGAAGAAGAAGCAGCAGCAGAAGAAGAAAAAGAAAGAAAACATATTCAAGGAGAAGAAGGGAGTAGTGGCACAAAGAGGGATACRGACGCAGAGATGGAGAMRAGGATAAGTGAGTGGGTCGCTAATTTATCGTTGGGAGAAGACGAGGAGGCGGAGTCTTATGTGACTCAGGATGAGAGGGATGCGCTAGCTAGTGAGCTAGCAGCAATGGAGGACCCTATGAAACGGCGAGAAAGGGAGGAGGAGCAGAAGTTAGCATGGAAATTGAGGATGAAGAGGGAAAAGAAGAGGAGGAGAGAGGAAGTCAACAAACTGACTGCAGAGGTGGCGAAGGTGCAGGACTGTAGGAAAGAAGTGCAGGCCCAGACAAATGATAAGGCCAAGTGGGATAAGGTATTGGGGTACCTGGAGGTGCTGAGCACAACATGGATGGAGGAGCGCCAAGCAAATTGGAGCCAAGAAGTAGCCTTGAGTGCCATGCGGTCGGGATTTAGAGATTTTGCGCGCGATATAGTCACCCACATTGGGGGCGAAGTCAAGCAACTGAGAGACAATGTGGGGAAGTTTTGTGAGGGCGCTATCGAGGGCGCCAAAGCGATAGCCGCTGTAGAGGGCGAGGCCAGGCCTAGCAAGGACCCAGTTAAGCTTAAATTCCTGGATGCATATGGAGGGAAGAAGGAGGAGAACTTTGACAGCTAGGAGGCCAGTGTCAATAGTTACGTGTATCTACAACACATCATGATAGAGGAACAAGTCCTCGTGGCCTTCCAGGCCCTTAAGGATGAGGCGGCTAGTTTTGCCAGGTCCCTTGCGCGCGCAGCTGGTTGTGAAAACAACCTGGTTGCATACTCAAAAGTCACCACCTTTCCTCAATTCTTCAAAGTCTTGAGGGAAAGATTCACTAACCCAACGAGAGGCGTTAGAGCCTCTGATAAGTTACAGACGATCCACTCGCGAGAGTCGAGGAGTGCGAGAGCACTCAAGGGCGTTATGGACGACTTGGTAGCCGTCCCAGACCATGGGGTCACTGAGACCCAATTGGTCCAGTTATTTTATCGTTCCATGCCAGAGGCCCTGCGTGGGCATTTCTTTGACAAGTCTCAACAGGCCGGCATCACTTATGATGCGTTGAGTAGGGAAGTGGTCCTGTATGAGTCAAAGTCCATGCCAGTTACCACTTTCTGGCATAAGGACCTGGATAAGGGGAAAAGGTGGAAAGGCCGTACCATCTCAGGCCAGGTGAGGGCCAAGGATCACATGATCCTTACTTTACAGGAAGGTGGTACAGACGAGGTCCCATGCAGTCAGATCGAGTGGGGCCTTGAAGAGGAGGACAGTAGTGTGGGACAGGGGAGGTCCTATGCTGCTGTTGCGGCTGGAGGGAGGCCGCAAAGTAGAGGAGGAGGCCAGGGCCAAAGGGGCCAGGCCATGGGAGGCCGAGGACCGGGCGCACAGGGGGTTGGCGGACAAGGGAACCACCAAGTGGGAGGTAGGGGTTAAGGCCCCCCGCCAAATCGCCAGGGTTCTAACCAGTCCCGCAGCGAAGAGGTGGAAGGGCACCTCAAGGAGGATGGCACCCAGGCTTGCCACAGGGTAGGCCCTGGGAAAATTTGGGCTTGGATCAGCGCATATGGCAGGAGCGCGTGGACCAGGGTCAGTGCGTATTTTGTGGTGACCCGGCCCATGTCATTAAATATTGTCCTAAGTATAGACAGGCTCGTTGAGCTGCCCAGCAGTCAAAAGGCAGCCGACAGTAGAGGTCGCAACTGCCCCTACTTTTGGGGCCATGTGGAGAAGTGAGCGCTCGCGAACAGGAAACTCCCAAACCACATAAGCCTATGGTAGAGGTTGCAGGCCCGTGCCTAGCTAGCTGTACAGAGACTGCTTGTGTTAGCGTCTCTCTCGGCACGTCCCTCACAAGTGTGGCAGAAGAGTTGAAGGAGAGGATACCAGCCTGGGCCAAAATGAAGAAGGAGAGTAAGGGACAACTGATCTTGGTAGATGTAGAAGTGTTTAGAAGCAGAGTAGGGGCCCTTATAGACTTAGGGGCCACCCGTAGTTATATTAGCCGTAGAGCGCTGAAGAAGCTGAGGCTAGGATTAAAAGTCCAAAAGTTAGCAGACCCCATAGTCAGTGTCCTCGCAGACAACTGCACAATGCGTGTTGAGGACTATGTAGAGAAGGGAGTTAAAAAAAAAAAAAGAGGGAGTGCAGGCGTAGTTTCGCCTAGAGAAGGACGGGAAGGTGGAGAAAGTTCTCCATTCCCTAACTCTCCTCGTACAAGATGACCTTCCTTTTGACGTAGTGTTAGGAATGGATTGGGGAGAGGCAGCAGGGGCCACACTCCACTTGAGAGAGCATGAGTGTAGGCTCCCTAGTCCATCAGGCGAGGTTAAGACTACCCGCATGTTTCATGTGTCAGGTGTAGATAACACCTTGGCACATTGCTGTCTCAGTGCTCCCGCGTTCGCGCGACTAGTGAAAAAGGAGCAATTAGAGGACCAAGTCTTCGTAGTATATGTGAGGCCTGTAACTGAGGCTGAGGAAAAGGATAGTTCCATAGATCCAACCATTGCCAAGCTGTTGGAGGAGCTCAAAGACTTGACTGAGTCGTCGACAGGAGTAGTGTCGCGACCCATCCAGCACAGGATAGAGATAGAGCCTGGCAGTAGAACTCCTAAGGGAACAGTCTATCGGATGTCCACTAGAGAGTTAGAGGAGCTGCGCAAGCAGTTAGACGAGCTCCTTGAGAAGGGTTGGATCAGGCCCAGTTCGTCTCCTTTTGGAGCACCTGTCTTGTTTGTCCCCAAGAAGGAAGGAGAGCTTTGTATGTGTATAGACTATAGGGGTTTGAATGCGATTACTGTAAAGAATGTTGAACCGCTGCCCAGGATAGACGATCTTTTAGATCGGGTGCAGGGTTGTAAGTACTTCTCTAAAATAGATCTGAAGTCCGGATATCATCAGATAGAGGTCCATCCTGATGACCAGTACAAGACTGCATTCCGGACTAGATATGGGCACTATGAGTTTATAGTGATGCTCGCCAACTACATTTCAGCGTTGTATGAACGATCTGTTTAGACCTTGGTTAGACAAGTTTGTAGTAGTTTATTTAGATGACATCTTAGTGTTCTGAGGCAGGTCTTGGAGAAGCTTAGAGAGGCTAACTTCAAGATCAACGCGAAGAAGTGCGAGTGGGCCTAGACGCAAGTCTTATACTTGGGCCACGTGTTGGACGGAGATGGCATTAAGCCAGAGGACAGCAAGATAGCGGCGATTAGAGACTGGCCGACACCTCGCACATTGACAGAGTTGATGTCGTTCCTAGGCCTAGCCAACTACTATAGGAAGTTCGTGAGGAACTTCTCTACCATCGCCGCTGCCTTGCGCAGGTTGCTAAAGAAAGAGGCAATCTGGCAATGGGACCAAGACTGTACGTATGCGCTAAAGAGATTAAAGCGCGCGTTAATAGAGTATCCTGTCCTCAAAGTTGCTGATCCGTCCTTGCCATTTGTCGTCACCACGGACGCGAGTCAGTATGGGATAGGCGCCGTGTTTCAGCAAGACGACGGCAATGGCTATAGACCAGTAGAGTTCATGTCAGCGAGGATGCCCTCTAAGAAGGTCACTGCCTCGACGTACGAGAGAGAACTCTACGCTCTCAGGCAGGCTCTAGATTACCGGAAGCATTACCTGCTTGGGAGGCACTTCAAAGTGTATTCTGATCATGAGACCCTTAGATGGTTGAAGACTCAGGCCAAGATGACACCTAAGTTGACTAGGTGGGCCGCAGAGATAGACCAGTATGATTTCGAGCTCAAGCCAGTAAAGGGCAAGTACAACGTAGTTGCGGACGCTCTGAGTAGGAGATCAWACTACTTTGGAGCCRTAGTACACTATCTGGATATAGGGAGAGACCTGCAGGAGAAAGTGAAGCAAGCGTATGCGCAGGACCCCATCTATAGTGACCTCCTAAAGAGAGTTAGAGAGGCCCCAGAGACTGAGCCAGATTACCGCACTACCAAGGGACTACTATTTGAGAAGACTAATGTGTTCGACCGCCTGTGCGTTCCCAACAGCGAAGAGATCCGCAGTTTGATTTTAGGGGAATGCCATGACACTGAGGGACATTTCGGTTGCAAAAGACTTTAGCCAACCTGATGCCTGCATACACCTGGCCAGGAATGAAGAATGACTGCATAGAGTATGTCCGCAGTTGCAAAGTTTGCCAGAGGAATAAGACTACTACGCGTGCCCCTCTAGGTCTTCTCAGACCCTTGCCTATTCCTGATCAGCCGGGAGACTCAGTGTCCATAGACTTCATGGACACCCTAGTCAAGAGCAGACATGGTAAGAGCCAAGTCATGGTCATAGTTGACCGATTTAGTAAGTATGCAGTTTTTGTTCCTTTGCCTGGAGAGGCACGCACAGAATTAGTTATTCAGAAGTTTTTTGATCATTGGGTTAGTGAGAATGGAGTCCCATTATCCATAGTTAGCGATAGAGATAGTCGTTTCACCAGCCAACTCGTGATTTTACGGGTCAAAGTTATTAATGTCATCTGGCTGTCATCCAGAGACTAACGGTCAGACAGAACAGATGAACAAGATCCTACAGCAAGTTCTGCGCATGTACATTAGACCAGACCAGATCAACTGGGATGAGATGTTGCCTAAGGTAGCTAGCGCATACAATAACAGCGTGCATCTATCCACCTGTCGCACTCCCARCGAGCTGCACAAGTYCTTTAGACCACGCAGACCRTTCGAAGGACTGAACCGGGATCAGATTCACAGGCTACCGCCCRGTACCAGGGAGTTCGCGATACAGCACGAGAAAGAGATAGCAACTGTTGTTGAGAACCTCAGGAATGCCCAGCATAGAATGRTAGAACAGGCTAATAAGCACCGTCGCCCATCGCAGTTTCAGGTAGGCGACTTAGTCTGGGTCAAGTCTAAAGAATTTGCACCTGAGGAGCACATCTCACAGAAGTTGCTGCCTGCATATAAAGGACCATGGCCGGTTCTAGAAGTCAAGGGCGGAGAGGATGGACCGTCCTACACTATAGAGATTCCAGCTCACCTCCACACTTATCTTGTATTTCATGCCTCAAAGCTGTTGCCRTGTGTCACAAGTCAACAGTTCCCTTCAAGAAGATCCATGATCCCCCCGGATATGGATGGAAGCTATGACATTGAYGGCATTGTAGATGAAGATGTCTTTAGAACAGGAGGTAGAGGTCGTCCAGAGAAACAGTATAAGGTCCGGTTTGCTTATCAGGAACCGGAGGACGACCGCTGGTTTACTAGGACAGAACTTCTAGAAACAGCTCCCGACATAGTCAGAGCCTATGAGCGTGACAAGAAGGGTAAAGGTCCTACCTTGGACTAAAATATTMTCGGAGGACCTCGAATTTAGGACGGCGGGAGTGAAACGGTTTTCACCTTTTAGCAGTAGCAGATGTAGTACCCAGGGTTCGATCCATAGACCTCACCCTACCCATGTACAGTACCGGTGTAGACCCCGAGAGTTGAACCTGTGACCTGTATATTCGTAGACAGTTGGTAGGTCTGTCATAGGTCCATAGGTAGTAGGGGTTCGATCTGTGGGCCTATAGAGTAAAAGTCTTAGCGAGTTCCAGAAGTCTAGCTGTAGTCTTTCTAGAAGGTCGGCAAGTGGGCAAGTGGTCAAGTGGCTAGTCAAGTGGAGGACTAAACTGCAGTGCAATTGCAGTACGACTACGGTAGGTTAGCAGTGAGTCCACAGTCAGTCAGCGGTAAGGTTTAGTCAGTCCCAGTCCGGTCCAGCAAGTACCACGAGGGACTGTGAGCACCATGGGCCGATGGCAAAGGGCAGACCAACGAGTTTCCGAAGTATAAATCAAGAGGCAGCGCCCAGCCTTTCATTCATTCCTGCGGGAGCCATGCGRAAGCGCTGCCACAACGACTTGTGCAAGGAGGTTTGYAGTGAGCCCGGAGGACGCAGTGGGCGAGAGAGGGGGAGCTTAGTATAGCGATAGGGTAGAGGCAGCCATAGCTGCCATAGCTATAGTTAGTGTGAAGTGTGTGTGTGTATGTGTGAGTGTTCAGAGTGACGCGTGTGGGATATCCAAGGTGATCCGGTGTATGTGAACAGCGAGTTGTTTGGGCGCTGAGTCRCCATAGCCAATTGGAAGTGAACTCGTACCTGGATGTCATATCTCTGAGTTTTGAGTGGGCGCATGTCGCCAGTTTGCTGCGCTGCTGTTTACATGCATGAAAAGTGTGAATAAGAACGAGTCTGATTGCAGTGGATAAGATGCTCTTGCCATATGGTGAGTGGGGGAGCAAGGCTCAATGACTTCGCTGCTAATCAAGCCGTCCATTCATATGTCAAACTGGCGCCAGAGCTAAGATGGCCGGCCCTAAACCGGGATAAATTGGATACGAGGGGTGATGGATGGCGCGAACAGCAATTTGGCGCCATCGTCTTCTTTCTGTGCCAAGCTGATTGATGAAGTCTGATGGGTTTTCCCGCTGACTGCATCCGAGCGGTTAGGATAATTACCCGCCCATGTCAGGGACCTGCGGTTTCCCGCCATCGAAGTTTCGCCCCATGAAAGGTTTCGACACGTGTACGATGCATGATCAAGTTTTGTCGTAAAATTTGAACAGCTTTCTAATTTGTTTTGTTTTGTCTTGTTTTTTTCGTTTTCTCTTTGCAAAGCAGGCGAGTGCCCTGTCGCAAATGGACTGGATGTTGGCTGAGGGGCCCTCCGTACGGAGGAATCCAAGCCGGTTCCCTTTTTTGGTTGGTTTAGAACGGGGGGTAATGTGTAACCTTATTGTTTTCGACAGGGTTCGAAGACTGGATCTGTTTATCAACAGTTGTATGCGTGTACCTTTCAGTGGCCAGTACGAGGTAAGTTCGTTCTTTTAGGTTTGGGCATGAGACCGCTTTGAGCATTAATTAGGGGGAGGGGGAAGGAGGACCGAGGATGTGTGGGGAGAGAGAGAGAGAGAGAGAGAGAGAGAGAGAGAGGATTCTGTCGATGGGGGTTATGGTGGGTGAGGGTAATGCTTCTCGTGTGATTATCACTGCCTGGAGGGCGGAGGCTACGTATTTTGCTTTTTCGAGGTGTTGAGATTAGTCTTGATTTTATTTTATTTTTTGGGTAGCTCTGCAGATAATTAGAGATTGATAAAAAAGGGAAATTATCCTCGACGGTTAAGGGATGAGGTGCCCTTCGATGATTGGACTTTGAATGAATGGAGTTGGAGATTGCGGCCAGGTTCTGACTTAGGTGCAGGGTAGTGACTACTATGGCTCTTTCCTTGTATGGCGGATTTGACACTAGGCCTGATGCTTGAGCCGTGGGCTCTGCGCTCATGAATTGGAAGTTTGAAAAAAATGTAAAAGGGCGGTAAAAAATTCCTTAAGATGGTTGAAAACAAGGTTAAAAAGGGTGGGGGGGAAATTCATAAATATGTGGGAGCAAAACCCTAACGGACTCAGACCTTTTGTTTTTGTTTTTTCTTTGTTTTTAACTTTGTCTTCTTCAGACGAAGAAAAGACAAGGTTATGTGATATTGTTTTGGCGACATCAGATCGGATCTGCAAGCATCGTCAGGATTGCCAATCAATGTTGTTCTGCCACGTGGCACTGATCGTCGGCGGGCTGAACGCCGAAACGTGCCGAACGGCCATCAACTGCTGGCCGCTGCCCCACGGCCCCACCGACGACAAAGAGGAGCAGGCGTAGAGAAGTGCCTTGGCAAGGAGGTGACCAGCAGCCTAGGAGGAGGTGGAGGAAGAGGTGGAAGAGGAGGAGGAGGAAGAGGAGTAGGGTAGGACAAGAGGAGGAGGCAGAACAGGAGAAGGAGAGGAGGACCGGAGTAGGAGGAGGAAAGGATGAAAGGAGCAGCAGCAGACTAGGAGTAGGATGACAAGATGAAGACACGGAGACGAGTAGCCTAGGAGGAGGAGGAGGAGAGGACTATACGAGGGGTATACGAGAGAGAGAGAGAGAGAGAGAGAGAGAGAGAGAGAGAGAGAGAGAGAGAGAGAGAGAGAGAGGAGTTTAGTGTCAATCTCATCTTACCAGGAGCAGCCTACGAGGAGGGATGTTGGCTGATGGGTAGTCGGGGAGTTGAGCTCCCGGTTGCGGAAGAGCCAGCAGTATGCAAATGCTTGCCTAGCTCTGTGAAATTGAGGAGGTGAAAGACGGTTCTCCGTGATTCAAAAGGAAAGACGAATATGGGGGGGGGTGAAGAAATTGCTGCAGAGCTCGAAGCGCTCGAAGCTATCTACTTGGACGAGTGCGTTGTTAAAAATAGATGGCCTCTAGTTGTCCACGTGGCTTTAAGCCCTCACACGGGAGAGGATCAGGCCCAGGAGTATGTCAAGGCAACGCTGGTAATTAGTACTCCACCAGATTACCCTCTAGTGCTGCCAGAGCTGGAGCTCTGTGAAACGAAGGGCCTGGATGACAGAAGACACGCCTCTCTGCTGAGTGAGCTACGCAGCCGGGCAAGAACCGCCCCTCCGGGACCCATGCTTGTGGCTCTCTGTGAAGCCGCCAAGGATGTGTTGACGTCCATGAATTTTCCAGAAGGTGACTGTCCTTTTTGTATGATGCCTCTGGCGGGAGGACGAAGGGGAGAGAGTCCTTTGGGGGGGGGAGGAGGGGGAGGGGGAGGAGGAGGAGGAGATGGAGATGGTGATGAGAAGGAGTTTATGAAATTGATATCTTGTTTCCATTGCTTCCATAGCGAGTGCTTTGGGAGGTGGTGGAGATGGCAGCAAAAGCAGCAGAGAGCAGAGGAGGACCCCTCCCTCCAGCAGCAGGCTCAGAATTCAAGGAGGCGGGGATGGGGGAGCCAATCAAGCGGTACAAGGGGTAATCAGCAAATAATACAACTGAAGGACGGCATGATGCCAGATGTCAAGTGCCCAATCTGTCGAGCCCCGATCGCGACCGACGATGTGACCCATGTCCAAGATTGGCTAATTAAGCAGGATGATGAGGTAATCAGGGAAGAAGAGGAGGGGGAGCAATCATCAGGGACAGGGGTGTTAATCATGGCAACACCTGAGGAGCAGGAGAGGCGTGAGCGCTTCGTGAAGTTGTTTGAAGCGCAGAAAAGCCGAGGGGGCATCATCGAGGTCAGGAAGCCTGACACGATAACTGAAGGGATGGTGGTAGTTATGCCCCCCCCATCGACACCGGTCAATCGGCAGGCTACCACTCAATTGGAGAGCAATGCACCTCAGCAGGAAGAGCATCCAAGCGCAGAGGAGGGAAGTTCTCGAAGCCCATTCAGGAGCGAGCGGCCTGTGTCAGATCAACCCCGGGTCAGTAATTCAAGAAGCATGCCCAGCAGCAGCAGCAGCGGCGGCAGTGGCAATAGAGATATGATTTGTACAGAGGGGGGGGAGTTTGAAAGCAGCAATCGGGATCGGGATGGACCGCCAAGGGTGCCGGGCGGGAAGCAAGGGATGCAAAGGGGGCGAAGGTACAGACGTGGAGGTGGTCGGAGTGGAAGAAGTTCTGAAGGACTAAACACATCTGCTGCTACTGCAGCATTGAGACGTGCTGAACGACTAAGTACATCTGCTGCTGCTACTGCAGAATTGCCGTGTTCTGAAAGACCGAGTACATCCGCTTCTGTTTCATGTTATTCGTCGGGATTCGAACTTGGATCTGTATTTCAACAATTGAATGGTGTACCAACTGAGCTAGGCCCACCAGTGCTAAGTACATCTTCTGGTACTGCAGAATCGCAGAGCTGTGAAAGACTCGGTACATCTGCTGCTGCTGCTGCTGCAGAATTGCCGAGTTCTGAAAGACCGAGTACATCTGCTGTTACCGCGGAATTGAGAAGTTTTGAAACACTTAGTGTATCTGCTGTCGCTACAGAATCGAAACGCTCTGAACAGGGTCAAAGCCAGGGCTGTTCAGACCTGACAGCAAGGAAAGGCAGGGTGCACAGAAGACCGGCAGCAGAGGGTGAGAATAGAGGAGGAGGGAGTGAACAGGGGGTCTGTACTAGATCGGTTGAGTACCCCGGCGAACGCAGGGAAGAAATGTGCTCAATCGGGGCCACCAGCAGCAGTGGGGTGGATTGCGCAGGAAATCCGCTGTACATGCACCTACCTCCCCCGGGATTCTCACAGCCCTGTGGAACTCTGGGACATTGTCCAGGTGGTCCAGGTGGTCGTACTAACAAACGGGCCCAACGTACAAGCTGCGGTCATCAGGGAGAATCACGCCCACACTATTCAGGTCCCAACCCAAGGGATGCTCGTGGTAGGAGTCCTGTGACTGAGGATGGGCTCGATGGCACAGACAAGCAATTGCAGCGAGCACCGCAGCAGGTTCAAGCATATAGACGAAGTCGGTGGGCTGCCGGTGGACCTCTCCCTCGTGAGCAAGATGGTCTGCCTGACGGTCTTGGTCGTGGGGGGACTGATAAACACAGGACAGCCCCTACCCTTGGGAGAGGAAGAGGCACTACTACTAGGTTCACCCCCCCTGGCCCTCCTCCTCGGTTTCACCAACCTCGTCACAGACCACCGCCGCCAGGGTTCAGTCGCAATCCTGCAACGCAATCGTCAGCTAGTGAGTTGTCCTTGACATCAGCAACTTGCGAAAGCCAGCAGTCTTCAGCTCACTGCTCTGCTCATCCTCCTCCTCCACATCGTGATCAGCAGAGGCCTAGGGGCACCTCCTCAAGCGAGGGCGGGCGACAGAAGGGTGGGCATACGGAAGGACAAAGAGGAGGAGGAGGGGGGGGGGTAGGAGGAGGAGGAGGAGGAGGAGGACCAGGATACAGGTATAATAATGCTAATGAAGAGAGAGAGAATGTTGATGAGTCATTTCGAAAGGGTAAGGTATCAGGTAGACGGCCGGGTGGCTCGCCATCATCGACGAGTGAAGCAGATGGTTGTCGGCATGCAGAAGGAGGAAGAGGAGAAGGAAGAGGAGGTAGAGGAGGAGGAGGAGGAGGAGGAGGAGGAGGAGGAGGAGGAGGAGATAGGTATGATTGTGCTAATGAAGAAAGAAAGAATCCTGAGGGGTCGTTTCCAAAGGGTGAGACGTCGGGCAGATGGCCGGGGGGTCCACTGTCGTCCTCGATCAGCGAAGATGGAGAAGATTGGAGCAGCGGCAGCAGCAGCATCAGAACACACAGTGCTCACTCGAGCTGGCGACAAATTTCTCGACGGCGTGGGGAGAGGGGTGGACATGCCAAGGAAGGCGGCGATGGTTATGGGAAGCGGGAATGGTGACAACGGTCACAATGCGGCGGGCGGTGCGCCGTTGGAAATTTAGGGGCTGCCAGTGAGGGAAGAAGTGGTGGCTGCGGAGATCATTTGCTTTCCTAAAAGAGGGTTGGACAGCGTGCCGGTGTAGATACAGGGGCAACCAGTGAGGGAAGAAGTGGGTGGCTGGGGAATCATTTTTGGCTTTCCTAAAAGAGGGTTGGAGGATCATAATACGGAATCTTTTCTTTCCTAAAAGAGGGTTAGAGAATCAAAATGCAACAGAGAAGGGAGGTCAGTTTGAGAGGAAGAGTAGGGACCACATCAGGGATCTGTGATAACAGGCGAAAGTGGTGGGCGAGTTGTTCCTCGCCTGCAGAGAAAAAACAAACAAACAAACAGAAGTACCACAGTTGAGTTAGCTCTGTTGACTCTGCAACAAGTTTCTGGGCTTGATAGTTTAATTGGTTCGAACCCACCGCTCGAAATGGTAAGAGAGAAGGAAGGTCAATTTGAGAGCAAAGGCATACTCACAATAGGACATTTTCACTTATTCATGGAGCATAATTGAGGTCAGATGCATTCACGTCGGACCAGAAATGCGACCAGATACAATTAAAGTAGAGCTAGTGTGAGCACGCCCTGATGGTAGGGGCCTCAACAGGTCTGCAACGACGAAGGAGTGATGTGTTGAAGTTATGGAGACGACAAAAGCTATGACGAGTTGGAAGTTCTTCTGCAATTGGTACTCTGAATTTTTGACAATCTGAATTTTCGACAATAATGATGTCAGGTGCAGATATGATTTTTCATGATGATGCCAGATGCAGAGTATGTCTGGATTTCTTCCAAATTCTTTGTTTTTTTAATTTTATGATGCCAGATGCAGAGTATGTCTGGATTTCTTCCAAATTCTTAGTGTTTTTTTTTTCATGTAGTTCTCTTCAGTGCTGTAACCCACATTTAAGAAGAAGAAGAAGAAGAAGAAGAAATCCTCCTCCCCCCTTCTTTTCCTTTTGTCTTGGGAACAAAGGGCCCTATCTATTGTAGCACGGAGTGGCAGACACGAACTTCAGTCCTCTTAGCTGGGGGCAACAGTCCGGTTGCTTCTCACCTGAAAGCGTAGACATAGGTTCAAGAAGAAAGGAGAGAGAGAGAGAGAGAGAGAGAGAGAGAGAGAGAGAGAGAGAGAGAGAGAGAGAGAGAGAGAGAGAGAGAGAGAGAGAGAGATCTTCATAAAGTGCCTCTTTTCGATTGGTCAGAAGAATCAGGACTGTACTCTGGATGATACATATTCTACTGTTCCTTTTTGTTATATAAAAGGTATGGAATGATCTCTGCAGAGAAGACTGAGCGAGCGATGGGGGTTTCACCTGATGCAAAAGAGTTGTTTTTTTTTACTCAAAGTTGTAAACCTCTGTATTGTGACTGTCTCATAGACATTCTTCCTCCCTTCTTTTCACCCCACCCCCCTTCTTTTCTTTTCTTTTTTGCGCTAAATCCTCATTCGTCCTCGTTTACGTCTTTTACGAGATAAGACTAAAAGCAGCAATTGTCGCTTGAGCTAAAAGCGAGCCCTCCTACTGTCTTCACCAGACTACAACGCCCGGTCCTTATCGCTGTACCTGGACTGAAAGTTGCACCAAATACGTATATAATGACTGGGCGTTCTATTCATTATCGCTGTACCTAGACTGAATGTTAAACCAAATAAGTCTATAATGACTGGGCGTTCTATTCAGGTCTTTGACGGGAAGCAGGGACAAAGAAGTGTTTGAGGCTTGAACTGGAGTAACTCTGGATTGGAAGACGGGATATGGAAAAATGCACACGATCCAGCGGCCTAGCTCAGTTGGTAAGGCACGCAAGTGGCATTCAGGAGGTCTTGGGTTCAATCCCCATTGGCCTCATGTACCGTCATGGGCAAGCTTGGCGCCCGCCACCTAGAGATATGCCGTTGGTCCCCCCGAGTGGCATTGAGCAGAGACTGCTGATGTTCATAGGGGGAGGGGACCGGAGGGGAGGCACAGTGACTGGCCCATCGAAGAAGCTCGGTCCTGATGCTACCGGCTGACCCCTAGCCGGTATCGCCCACCTGCTGTAGCAGGTATCGCACCTGCTGGTGGGTGCAGCTCCCGCATGTTCCCTCGTTGGAGGCTTGAGCCGCTATTGTTTTTTTTTAATCTTGAATTTGGCTAGGAATTTCGCCAAGACCCTCAAGCAAAAGTTGTTTGCGTGGCAATTTTGTACAACATTCTGCTTTTGCGGATTTTTCAATGAAGTTTTTAAATCAAAGTTCTGAAAAAATCAGTGAACAGAATGTCCTTTTTTTAAATCAAAGTTTTGAAAAAATCAGTGAACAGAATGTCCCTGCCGTAAAAAAGATTTTATCCTCGTTTTTTTTTTTTTTTACCTTGAATTTGGTTCTGAATTTTGCCAAGACCCTCAGGCAAAAGTTGTTTGTATTGCATTGTTGTACAACATTTGTTTTCTTTCGGATTTTTTTCAATAATTAAAATCAAAGCGAAATTGTAAAAATTTGAATACAACATACGTACGTTGCACGTTGTATTTGCCCGTACGTTCTATTCGGGAAAAAAAAGCGATTTGTAAAAGTCTGATTTTCGAAGGTAGTTCGAATAGAACGTACGTACGTACGTTTTTTTCCGGGTTAAGAAGGTAGTCCTTTGGCCAACCCAGGAGGTTGAAACAATCGTCAACAATCTACTAAGTCTTATACTACTCGTGGGGTACAGTCACATCTTATAGACACACTGGTCCCAAGTTCCAGAAGTCGGAACCGCGGACCGAAAATAGGTAGCTGAGGTACGAAGCCCAAATTCAAAGGCTCGCTCGCAGGACTCGTTAGCACTCGGGAACGTACCCGGTGCCCGTCAGAAAAGCGGGCTCTTAAAACCCACAGCAGCCAAAAAATACAGGAAAAACTACAGAAAAAAAACAAGCCCTAGAAAGGCCCAAGCTAACGACTAACAAAGCAACCCTGTCCAAAGCTACCAACTAATGAAACAACCCTGTCCACAAATTGCAGACAAATACAATCGAAAAATACCAAAACTGCAAAAACGTCAAAGAATGAGTGAAAAAAAGAATGAGTAAAAAATCCGAGGCTGTCGGTAGTCCTTACTCATTACACGAATCCTTGAGATGAGTCATCCTGGTTAATATAGCAGATTATCAGTTTGCTTCTATATATCGTCACGTCGAAAAGTGAAACGTTTGAGAACTTGCTTGAAAAATAGATCGGGGAAATTCTTCAGGGATAGCTCGCGTCGTAACACTCGCACTCTGTTCGGGATCTCCAGTTGGATAGAGGTATTCTGATCGATCCGATGGAGGTACCCGCCGATGATGGCGCTCTTTTGCCGTTTATAACCCCAAGAAAAATAGGATTGACCGTTCAATATTTCCAGACGATCAGAAGTCCTTAGGCGATCATCGTGCCGAGATGTCTGAATGGTGCCGATGTAGGGAAGGCTCTGCAAAACACGAATTTGATAACCAAGGAAGTCCAGAACGCCAGTTCCAGCATCAGCGCGCTTAAGCAGCAGATTACTGGGGGAGCATGTCTGGAAAGCTTGCAATAGTGCTCGATCATCACCGGCGTGAGAAGAAGTTACCAACATTACATCGTCCATCAACCGTGTGGCAAAAATTACAGCGAGCAGCCTTACCGATTCTGCAAGTAAAGGTGTTCCAAAAAGGCACATAGGATACACGCACGGGGAGGGATAGTGCTTTTCCCCATGGGTATACCCACATCCTGTTTCATCAAAACTCCCGCAGCGTAGAAGTACGTGTGGTTCAGTTCAAGAAAAACAAAGGAGCGAATATCATTGAGAGAGAGTTTTCTCCAATGGTCCCCTCCCGTGGTCAGCCTGAAGCTGGACCCATTGCCTCGTGTATTGACACACATAAATGTGTGTCCTTTGTCTGTGTGATACTGAATGAGTCGATCTACCACGCCGCGGATGTCGACATGGTGAAGTTTTGTGAACATGTCTTTGACATCGAAAGAGTAGGATTTGATAACACGGTTGGCTCCTAGTTGGAGCAATTTCCTTGGTAGTCAGATCAGAAATTGCGGACAAGTTGAAGTGCCAATGCTTTGAGATCGAATTCAACATGTGGTTCAGTGCCTTAGAAACCACTCGTACCATACGAATCATGGGTTCCTTAAATGAGGGACAAATCGGACGATATTGACATAGATCCATGTGTTTAGGCATAATGTAAGTTGAACCAAACATTCCAACGCTATCCCATCTTGAGAATGATTTCAAGCCTGCGGAAGCGACATCTTCACAAAGTTCCCGGAGCAAGAAGCTCTCGGGACAATCGACAATACGATACCCTGGATTCAGCACATACGTATCCAGCATAGCCCTGTAGTAAGTCAAAGGGCACATAACCACAGTTTCGCCAAGGTTACGATCCACGACGGTGAAAACCAGGCCCTCAAACCGTTGCTTAATCTCCTGGACTTCATGCATGAACAAACATCGTCTATTTTCAGTGGTTGTAGAAAAACATCTAGATAGAGTATCATCATTAAAGTTCAGTGGAGCATCGACGCAATTACTCGAATTGGCAAAACCATAACGCAATTCCTAACGAAAGGAGGGTAAGCGGTTGTCAATACGTGCACATGGCACGTTATTAGCCTTGCTCAGCAGGGGATGAATCCCTTCGATCTCGCTAAGCCGAAACATAACATGATTGATCGAACGTGGGAGGTCAAGACCTGTGCAAGTGCAAGTCAGCACATGCGTGTCGAAAGACTACGCATATTGTGCAATAAATCGGCAATAGTTGGGTTTTTTGTCCCCACTATCTGAACTTTCCTCCGTGCCCGGTGTAAGAAACACATCGACAAATTTTGCTGCATAATAGCATCATTTACTCCTTTTCGAACTTCATAAATGATAATACGATCATCAAAACGAGTACGAAAAATCAGATTAACACTTAGACTAAGTCCAAATCGTTCACGAAAGCAACGTTTTTTTTTTTTTTTTTTTTTTTTTTTTTGAAGGCCCTTATGCAAGGCCTCTATCCTGGTGGTGGTAAAAGAACCACCGGGATTGAGGCTTTGCGTGGAGGGCCGCTCCGTCTATTGGTGGGGAGCAACACCTGCTGGAAACCGGGTCCAGCGTCCCTTAAATACATCTTTACAAAACAATACATCTTGAAGGTGACGCCATTGTGTTGAAAACCGGGTCCAGCGTCCCATATCCAATTTACTCTTCCATACCTATCTTGCAGCAGGGTCGGTTATTGGGGGGAGAAACATCGGGGGGCACCAGTGGAGTCTTGTTCACGAAAGCAACGTGAAAGGAGCCGACGCAAATATTTTCGGGTTGACTTCCAAGAGAAATCCTTAATTACTCCGTAGATGCGAAAGCAGGATCTCATACCCCAATTACGCAACACTAAGACATTACGAGGGTTCTGAAGGATACCAATCAGGATTTTCTTAAGGTAACCACAACGCGCAGACCATTTACAAATATGCAAGACAAAAAAACAGCCCCCTGCTTGTAGTAGCGATTTACAATCCTTCAGATAGAAGGTCCCTGATCCGTGCACTAGCTTAGTGTCCTCGAAAGCTTTAACCACCTTACTCCAACTAGGCTACCAAATGTTACCTCATTGAGTTTGGAACCCTACTGATTGGTTACCAGATTTCTGAATGCTGTCAAAGAAAGCATAAAAATCTACCAACCATTCAGATGCTGTCGTTATCCGGAAATGGATTGGTTTCCAAGTACAGTGAGAATCGGTAACCCTCTTTCCTCTAGCTCGCTTTTTCCTACCAACTTAACTCTTGATGAGGTTAGTGCCTCATTTAGCGCACCCGCTAGTATTCAAGAATGGGGACCTAAGCTTAATGTACACATGCTCCAACTTATCCAAGTTGCTACCAACGATAATGTCGATAGGGAGTAGCAAGTAGTTCCCAAATCCCGAAGTTAACTAACCAACGGTGGAAATGTGAAGGCTTACGATTGCGACATGCATAGATGTGCTCCCTCCCCCGTGTATCTACGTCACGGGTAGATTTACCGATCTAGATCGATTTACAAAAAGGAGAAATCCCAACATACACACAATCGGTAAGATTGAGGAAATCCAAACCGTGACGGTCGTACAGGTTCAACCAGTTATCCACACATTTGTTAGCCCAACAAATTTGTCTCTGTACAGCACGCAGGAGAAAGACTAGGCGAAGTAGTTTCTCAACACTCTTGTCCACTTTCGTGGATTCACAACGTAGATGTGTAAGGAAACGACAAACCTTCCATAGTTGCGGTACTGATAAGTGTCTTCACCCTCCGTTTGCAGCTGCATCATCCTGCTCTACACTAATATTGTCTGAAATCGCTATACGTTCAACTTCGGTCAGCGCTGTGGAGAAAGCCCGTTCAGTCCTATGGTAGGTGATGTCGAAGATCGCTTCGATCTTCTTATCGTAATGGATATCCTCCTCACGCATATCCGTTGCAGCTCCATGGCATCCAGATCCTTCAACTCGCACAGGGCATTGTCGTGATAGCACGGCGTTCCAAGGTAAACTTCGGGCGCGGCGTCAGAATCGGAGTTCGTTTCTGCGTCGGAGTGCGTCGCTTGGACAACGGAGTAGCGATCTTCTTGGAAGTTGTCGTAGGTGTAAGACCCCCTCCTTCTTTCTTTGACTTCGACCGAGTCAAACGTCCAGTGAGTTTGATTGGCTTCAGAATACCTCGTTTAGGGGTGTGCTTGGCTGGCTGCTCCATAGGCGGGCTCGGGTCCTCAAACACGGGTTCATGCCCCTGTTTTCTCTTCTTCGTGATGGCCAATCATTCGGCACGAGCGCTCAATTCTTGTGTGACGCTATTATCGTTGCGGTCTCCCGTGTTGGAGGAAGACACGTCATCTTCGGACTGGTACGTCATCTTTTTTTTACCACGTTCGAGTCGTGTAGGCGAAGCTACCACTTGGTTAAGTCATTGAACAAGTCGGTCCTCCAAATCGCCGACATGCATAGCTAGCTGAATTTGTAAGTCCTTCTGCAACTCCATGCGTCTCTGTTCTTCAATCCTCTTCTTCTGCTTCTGTTTCCATGTTTTTTTCTCCGCAACAATACGCTCCTCCTCCAAACGCGCTGCCTCTTCTTCTGCTCGCAGTTGAGCTTCCTCCTTTTTCATCTTCCTCCTCGCTTTTTGCTCCCTCTTCTGTTCCTCCCTTACAGCCACACTCTTTCCTAGCTTCGCAATAGCTGTCACTGTTGTCACGCGGGGATTCCCGAGGCCCAAGCCGGGGTGGGGG
>BFEA01000476.1:1151197-1161502 GCA_003427395.1 Chara braunii
GGGTGTCCGGAGCCGGGGTCAGGGGTGCCCACCCCCGCCGGGGCCCCGGGGCCGGGACTCGACAACCCTGATCGTTGCTAAAAAAAGACAGAATAAGAAGAAGGATTTGTACAAGGATAGTCGCACACGATTATTAGCCAAAGGAAGTATTTACTCAAAAAACTTATGGAAAAATTTGTCAAACAAAAGACATTACACTCCTTCTCACCGATCTAACCAAGGTCATATGTGTGCTTGTTTTGGAGCTCGCAGCATCGGGGGAGGGAGAGAAAGAGAGGGGGGGGAAGGAACAGACAGGAAAGGAGAGAACATATACAAAACAAAATGAGATACTAGCCTATTCAACAAAGGGCCTCATGAAATAGGCTACAGTTTAGAAGAAAAATGAGAAGTCTGAGACAAACATAAAGGGCCTAATGAATAGAACCACAAAGCCTATGAACAACTCAACTTGAAGTCACACCTGAGCCTGTAAATCAGAACCTAACTGGGATGCAACTCAATGGCCCAAATCCTCAGCCTCCCTAACATCCTACCTCGTTACAAAGCCTTAACCAGGCCTCACACCCCCATCTGCCAGCTTACGAGGCAGCGCGACCTGCCTTAGAACACACCCCCATCTGCTAGGTCATAGGACAGAGTGACCCGCCCCGGCTCCGAGATGGTGGCTCTACTATCATAAGTCTTGCCGGAGTAAGGTAAGGGGGTTGAAGGGGGGTGGGTGTGCTGATTTAAGTCAGCATAGGTAACCCCTTCATCAACAGAACGCTTGATATCCCACCATCTCCATATCCCTCTCAACCACTTGGCGCCCACCCCCGTCTGTGTGACCCCTACACAACAGGGTAAGCTCGGGTAACGCCCCCACAAATCACTCCGAATGTGTTCTCGCCCAACCAGAATAGCACCAATCTTTGGAAGATGCAAACTCCGGGCTAACCAGTATAGGTCAAATTTAGAAAAACATGTAACCCCTGAAACAGACAAGCAGAAAAATCTTGCCTCCATCATCGAAAAGAAGAAACTCAAGCTGGTGGAGTTAGCGGCCACTGGCCGGTACCCTCCGAGACACTCGACGCCAATCGCATCCACCACCGACTTCCTCCACCCAAGTCTCATTCGTCCTCCCAAACTCCGTCCTCGTAAAGAACTCCAGGGGACCTCATCTCAGCAGGGGCTGAGCGCCATCATCACCCTGAAATTCCTTGCCCCCACAAGAATTTCAGTCTCCGTCCTCAAGGAGGTGAACCAGCACTACCCAGCGCCAATCGCTCCATAGTTCGCCCTCATCAGCCGGTACCCATCAGACAGCCTAAACTACCCAACGCCAATCGCATATGATAAGAGCTGCCCCTAGCTGGTACCTGTCGAGCAGCCCTATTCCATCCCCCTCTCCGTCCTTGTGAAGAATCATTCCATGCCCCTTGCCCCTTACTTCAAACAAGTCCCCCAAAACTCCACAAGATGGTCCACTTGGCTATCCCACGGAGCCCACGTTCAAAACACAATCACCATCAGAAGCGAAACTACGAGAGAATACCATTGACCAAATAATGATATATATATATGAAACAGTTTGCGACAGCCCCTCGTTTGTTGTCCTCTTCTCCCTCTCTCCCTATGGTTTATCGGGCAGCTCTGTTTGACTATATATATATATATATATACAGTAAAAAAAATGTGTGAACTTATGTTTGTGTGCGTGAGAGACAGAGAGAGAGGGACAGGGCTTTTGTTATATTGCCTTCTGGTTTCTCTCTCTCGCATTCTTGCCTCGTTGCACTTTCTCTCATTCACTCTCTCTCCCCCGATGACTTTCGTAGGGTGGTGCTAACTCATTTTGGGCCTGGAATAGTCCGGACTCCCGACCCTTCTTAGCCTAAGGAACATGTAGTGACGGGTGAATTTGGCATTAAAGTTGGCTGGATTCAACTGTTTCTCTTGGCGAAGAGCTTTAGCCTCTTCATGGCCATGGGGGATTGAAGATCAATCACCCAATCCATAAGGTGACTCCCGTTAAACCACCAGTACTTCCTTGTGCAAAGGTGCTAGGCCCTTTGGCCTTGATAAAACCCACTAATAAAAGGTGAAGGTGCACGATCTTTCAGTCTAAATTCGTCCATTACTAGAGCCAACTCACGCCCTTTCGTGGGGCATTTATCAGCCACCCAATTGCTAGATCGAGCGGCTCACATTTGCTCTGCGCTGTTCATGTTTCCAGGTGGCCTTGCTGGCTGCCTCCTCCCAGGCTGCATAGTAGTATCGAGCGGATAGACCAGAACCGGTTGGTGCTACTGACCAAAAAGTCCAGGCCTTCTTTAGGCCTTTGCAGGCAAATTGCAGCACCTGTCCCGGATGCAAGTTCAACCCCCGCTGCAGGTGCTAAGTTTCGAGAGTGCATGTTAAAAAATACTTGAGAACTTTTTTGATTCGCCACACGTTTTTTTTTATTAACTCCCAAACGCAGGATCGCATGACCTATGTTTCTCCCACCATGTGGCAATAGAGGAAACGCCACATATCCTCTATGTTGAGTCCAACTAGAGCCTTCCATGGTGAACACGGGAGTAGTATGTGAACCACCCCGAAGTTTGGCAAATTTGCGCACTCATGGCACCGTCGAGGAAATGAATAGAACAACACACAAGGAGACCCAGCATATAGTCAAATCTGCGCACGCATGGCACCATCGGTGAAATGAACAGAACAACACACAAGGAGACCCAACATATAGCATTAGTCAACTCTGTGCACGCATGACACCATCGGTGGAATGAACAGAACAACACACAAGGGGACCCAACATATAGCGTTAGTACTTGTAGCAGACTTTTCCCGGAAAAAAAAAACAATACAATCCGACCCACCACACATGTGTAGAGACTACCAAATGTAGTTATAGAGTACATGGGAATGCAACACGTACATTCTAGCAAGTCAGGCGAACAGGAAGGCCTACTCTATAGAGGGTGGGGTGGGACGACCTTGCTGGAGTTAAACCCCCAGTACCTCTCTATTTTCCAATATGCGATTTGCCCAGTCGAAAAATCCTGGACCACCACAGGCACAACTTTGCCTGGCATTGGGTCTCGCTCCACTACTCTCGACATGCACAAAAGACAACAATCATGGTCGTGTATCTTTCCATATTCTGGCGGAAGATTCACTCTCGTTTTGCGCATTTCGAGAGTAGTGCAGCCGTCCGCCGTTTTCCTCCAGTAGGCAGGCCAAACCTTTCTATGGCAACTGGAGGCTGAGTTCGTAGGTCTTTTGGCGCCGGGGGCGCAGCGCTACCGGGAGCGCTGCGCCCCGACAGTATCAATCATCAATCAAAGTTACTGCCACGGAACCGCGCGCGCTAGAAATCTGTACGCAGCAAGGAAAATAGCGTGCTCGCGCTCGACGATTGCGCACGATTGGGTGCGCGCCCTGAGCTGAAAATTGGACCACCGGTGGTCTATGTCAAGGAGCTGAGGTGGTTCAAATTTCAGATCAAATGGTTGAGTGGATCATGAGATATCGAAGATTTAGAGCGCGCTATGAAATTCGAGTGTGGAATTGCTGAGTGGCGCGGGGGTTGGATCTTCAACGAATGTGGTATGCTGGGCGAAGCTGTGAGATAATCGAGGGTGTGAATACTTCACCTCTCTATCTCCTAACATTTGAAAGCATTCGTAGTGCCATCTCGCCGTCTTGTGTCTGCCACGAGGAATGCTACGGGCTAGCATGCCGTGTAAGGGGGAACAAGTTTTTCTTACGAGGCTTGCTTCAGGAAGAATCATTGGTACTCTTCATCTTGCATAATTTGGTGGAGGAGGTCGTCTCGCAGCAAGAGGGAGGAGAGTACAGTGTGTCCCATGAGATGGGAGGACGAATGGAGGGAGATAAGGAGGGAAGGGATATTCAGGTTCTCAGCTCGTATCCAGTGCGTTTGTTTTAAGAAAGGTTCTGCGTCATCTTATCGGGATAACATCAGTTAGTAAGTGGGCTTCTTCATCAGCATGTTCGTCAGCGACAACTTTATCATCAGCTCGTAAGAGGGCATCTTCACCATCAGCTTCGGTTTTATCATCGCCGTCATCATCATCATCATCATCATCATCATCATCATCATCATCATCATCATCATCATCTCATCATCATCATTATCATCATCAGCATCATCGTCATTATCATCATGATCAACATCATCATCATCATCATCAGCAGCAGCAGCAGCAGCAACACTACTGACATCATCATCATCGTTATGAGCATCTTCATCACCATCATCATCATCATCATCATTATGAGCATCATCATCATTGGTGCGCCATCATCATCATCATCACCATCATCATCATCATCATGAACATCAGCATCTTATTTCCTATTTTATTAATCGGGAAGGTATTTTTTAAATACCTAGATTTCTTATTAATGTACGTTTCGATATGGTATTTTTGAATACCAAAGTTCTAATTCATTTTAGATTAATTTTTCCTTGTTTACTTCTTCATATTTCATAGTTCTCTATGAATGAGATTTTCATAATCCTATTGCATTATTAACTAATTATCTTCAACTCAAAAAAAAAAAAAAACTCAAAAAAAAAGAATCGTTTCAGTAGTAATTTCGTTGGTGATCTTGCTAAGTTATGTTTCAATCATATGGGAGTTCACTTTCCTCCCTGGATGGATGATGACGGTTGTTTTGAAGTTCGTGGTACGGGTGGAAAGGTGGGGAGAGCAGTACTCTGCAGGGGTGTCACAAGGAGGGAGGTGGCGCTCTGAAGAGGGTGTGTGCAGAAGTTGAGGGTTGCTCTATTCTGGGGCTGGGGTGGATAGCCTCAGCGGGGGCAGAATAGGGTAAGGGGTTTGCAGGGGCATTCTTCTGGTGGGAGCTGAATGTCTTTTGGATTATAGCGAGGAAGAGAGGGGCTGTTCCAAGTTGGGGTTGAAAAGGAGGTCCTACATTGGAGGACTGTTTTCGGCAGAGGCAACAAAGGGACAGATGGGTAATGAGTAGAGGAGGGAGGGGAGGAGACTTTCAAAGTTTAAGTTAGTCTTCATTGATGCTATATCAAGCTTTTTGGTGTTCGGTAATTCTTCCCGGCATCTGGCCTTCTTCCTCATTCGGGATATAGTATTTCAGAGACGGTCGAATCTGGACTGATTTCCGCAGAGTTGCTCTGTTCTATGCCTCTGGTTTGCCGATGTCAGAACGACGCTGGCCGGAGCTGGGGTGTTGCCCTGTAATCTGCAAATTGCAGGAGTGTGAGGCCTTGTAGAGAGATTTGGGTTTTGCTGAGGGAGGAAAGCAATTCAGTAGCGAACTGGGGGGGGCTGCCTTGACAACTTATGGGTCCAGGGATAGTCTAGGTGGCGAGAACAAGTCAGCTATGGTTGACATTGGTTAGGATGGCATTGTCTTTGAGATGTAATGTCCTGGTACAGGGAGGGTTAGGAGTTGTTATAGGATTAGGAGACTAGAATTGCTGATATAACATAGTCTTCTATAATTTTACATACTAATCATCATCATCAAATCATCATCATCATCATCATCATCGTCATCACATCACCAGTATCATCATCTGATTATTGTTATATTAAGGTTTTTGGTGTTCTGAAATTTTGGCAGCATCTAGCATTCTTCCACATCCGGGATATAGGACTTCAGAGATGGTTGAACCTGGACTGATATCTACTGAGTTGCTATGTTCTGTGCCCTTGGTTTACCGATGCCAGAACGACGCTGGCTGGAGCTGGGGCGTCGCCCTGTAACCTGTAAATGGCAGGAGTGTGAGGCCTTGTAGAGAGATCTGGGGCTTGCTGAGGGTGGAAGGCATTCCAGTGGTGAACCGGGGGGGGCTGCAAGGAGGCGAGAAGAGATCAGCTATGGTTGATGTTGGTTAGGTTGGTTTTGTCTCTGAGGCACAGTGTCCTGGTACAGGAAGGGCTAAGAGTTGTACTAGGATTAGGAGGCCAGAATAGCTGATATAGCATAATCTTCGATATTTTTTCATATATTTGAATCATCATTCTCATTAGCATCATTATCATCATGGTCATCATCATATCCATTTGAGGGATGCTGAGCCCGGTTCTCAGTAGTTTCGGTTCGATCACTCCGGGCAGACTGTGAGGACCCCGGCCTCAATCTTATTATTGGTAATATCAGCCTTGGGCACCGGACCCGGTTATTAAAAAAAAAAAAAAAAAAAACTTTCTATGGCAACAGGTTAACCGATGGGTGTGCACAGGGTAGCTGGGCGAGCCTGGTATTGTGGCTGTTACCCTGGCAGGCTCACCGGGGGCTAGGTCCCACTTACACGAATTAAGCGATATTGACCGTAGATGGCAGAGATCAACGGCTCGAATCTCTTATTCAGTGCGAGTGGGACCTTGCCCCGGAATGGGTGCGGCTCATCATGGGGGCTGTCGAGCCCCACGAATGGAAACCCTTGCAAATTTAAGCTGCTGTTTCGACAGCATCACACAGGGTTCGTGAGAGCCTGCCGGACGCCAATTGAACGATAACCCAGTGCTGAGGAGCTAGTGCAGTGCCATTAGATATGAAGATCCGTTGTGACGGCGGCATTTCCTCCTATAACTCGGTTCCCACAGAGGTCTGTATCCTTTTCTCTTTCACTTTGCTCTTGCTGCTGAGCTCCCAAAGATCTGACTCCCTTCTTGTTGCCCTTTTTCTTTCCTGGGAACATTTGTCTGATGCCCCTCAAAGACTGACCATTTGCTAGAATGCCCTTATAACCTTTGATCTTTGCGGCACCTGCCAGTGAGCTGCACAACTTCGCTCCATGAGCCTGGCCGTCTCAAAAAGGTTGAACAGGCACCCGGCAGGGGCACATACAAAAGATACTGGGTCCAATTTATTTGATGTGATAGATAACATGCAACTTTGACCACTGTCAGGGGGGCAGTCGGTGAATAGCCAATTTTTAAGGGGCATCTGACAGAATACCGTATATTTTAAGGGTCAACCACAAAATTTCCGTTTTTTTAGAGTTCCCCTCCCCCTCCCCCTGCTCCCTCCCCCCCCACCCTCTTCTCTTCCTCACCCACTTTTGCCAGCTCTTCACATTCGGAACCATAGCAGTGACAATCCCTACGGTTCCTGAATAAGGGGACCTGAGTTTGAATCCTGCGCATACAATTTAGCCATGTGGTCCAGTAGGCCAAAGCCGAGCCTTTCCGCGGCCAGCTGTCCTTTTTTTTGGGATAATTGTGGTAGAAATCGCCCATGCGAAAGCCTTTTTGGTTTTCCTCGCCCAAACTTTTCACGTTTGGCAAGAAAGACCTACCCCAGTTTTTTGCATCCGACTCGGATAGCCTGTATCGCCCGTGGGCCCTTCTTCCTGGCAGACGGGAAAAGTGAAGGTGTGGAAAACCAAAATGGTTTCACGTGTGCCTTCCTCTTTTTTTGGGGGGGAAATCGCTTTTTTTTTTTTTTTTTTTTTTTTTTTTTTGGGAAACAAGTGGTGGGCAACCGCGAGCACGTGGGGAGTGCACCGGCCGGTGGGTCCGGCGGTCTCACGACCCAAAGCCCTCGGAGTTTCCGAGGACTGACTGAGCATGTTGGTGACACCATAGCTTTCGCGACGACCGAGCAAGGTGGGGCGGGTGAGGAGGGCACAGACGCTGCCATAGCTCGTGCGCTGCAAGGGAGGAAGCGAAAACGGGGTGAACTAACCTCGGGACCAGCAGTGCGAGGGCGCTCTTGCGGTACTACGCCCCTTCTGAAGATATGAATATTTTCTATACCCAGTCCCAGTGCCCAACTTGCATCTATACGGGCGGAACGGCGTGTGCAAATCATTTGCTTACCTGGGACCAAGGTGGGACAATTCTGGTACCACCAAATTGCTGTTACGGCCCAACTACTACCTACCCTGGCAAATCATGTGCATATGCAATTTTGCCTGTATTGTTTCTGGGCATGTGCATATTTTTTAGGTTCCCTACCAGGGGCCTGTGAGACAGGATAAGCAGATCGTTTAGCCCAAGGGGGAAAGTACTAAAGTTGTGTAGTACCACCAGTACACCCGGGCCTGGTGGTACTGGTGGTGCCTTACTGCGCGCCAAGCTTTTCCGAACCGCCAGCGACACACTTTCTTTCTTTTTTGGCTGGCACCGCCAGCCATTGTGGTCCGGCGGTAGGCCAAGCCTCCAAATTTTTTTTTTTAATTATTTTTTTCAAAACTTTGGACCATTTCTCGATTTATATGTGTCATCCTTCCTTGCGCAGGGCCATGCTAATACCCTCGATGTGGTGGGCCGGTGCTGCTTTGGCCGGGCCCCACCTAATTTTGTGAAGGACGCCGGGCCTGGTTCCCGGAGGCTTTTAACGGATGTCCCGAAGGACAGCCTCCGAAAATTTCGTTGGTCACGAGTTGCGTGTTTTTTTTTTCTTTTTTCTTTTTAAAGGGCGATGGCCTTGAGACACTACTGTTACTCGATGGGGGTGGGGGAAGATGAATAGGGAGGCACAGTTACCGGCAAAATGCTCGGTCCTTGTGTTAGCCGGGCCCCCACCAGCGGCCCCAACCAGCGGCCCTAACCAGCGGCCCGAACCCTGCACCCTAAAACGCTAGGGCAAAGGGGCAAACATGCCCTTACCCCCCTCCAACGACAGAGAGAGGTAACCTCCCTTCACCTAAGAGAGGTAGAAGCTATGCTTGCAGGGGCGGGTCCCCTGTATAGGCTTAGGAGTAGTGGTAGGTAGGTTCTGAAAATTCCATGATGACATATGGCAGAACGCCAGTTAGAGAAAGATCTGTGAGGTGAGAGAAAAATATATGGATGTCCCCTGATGAGGAGAAGGCAGCTTTTGAAAAAAAAAAAGAAGAAAAAAAAAAAAAAGATATTATCATTGAGCTGACCGGCCCCAAGCAATTCATTAGTAGTTGGTTCTACCTGTCAAGTTCCATCATCTGGATTCGAACACAGCACCTGGTCTGTATTTCAACAGTTCATGGGTGTACCCACTGAGCTAGGCTCTTGGGTACGAGTTGGGTTTTCAGCAAGGGTGGGGCCGTGTACTGGAGGTATATAAACCACCAGAGTACCGTACTTGGGAGGCACTGCCACTTTTCTCTGGGGCTGGAAATGACATGACCTGCGATACGGAAACGAACGGGAGTGGGCCTCGCGCTGTATCTGCCCATTGTTCTAGCGAAAGATACATTCTCATTTTGCACAATTGGTGGGTACTGGAGCGAGGCCCAATGCCACGTCGGATTTTCCAACGGAATTAATTACATAATTACATACCTTTCACACAAACACACAATTTATGTTTATGTGTGGTACCCCGCGCGGCTGCGGAGGCGTCCCCATCGACCATCGCCGTCGCCCAATGCCCCATCGCCATCGCCATCGCCATCGCCAACGCTACCGTCTTCCTCCGAACACAACCACCCCTTATTTTGCCTGTACCGGACCGGAAATGTAGCTTTGATACATCCATTATCAGGGTGCGTTATGTTCGGGGGCAGGCGGTAGTGCAGAGGTCTGTCAGGGCTTCCCTGTGAGGAAGACGAAGGGAAGAGGAGGGGAGACAGGTGAGAGTGCAAAGGGAGGGGAGAAGTGAATCGAGAAGAGGGGAGAAGTGGGCGGGAGGAAGTAAGGGCGGCGTACTGACACTGGGATTTTTTCGACGGAATCGGGTCCGTTCTTAAGCTCAGATGCATCCACGAAAATCTTAGTGTTGGTGTGTCCAAACGCACGAAGCAGGCGAGAAAAAGGAGAAGGAGGAGGAGGAGGAGGAGGAGGAGGAGGAGGCGGAGGAGAAGAAAGAGAAACATAACTCCTAGGTGGGGAGAAGATAGGTAAACGGGATCAGCGGAAGTCGAGGAGGATGCGAGGCGGGAAGCAGGATTAGGCGGGAAACATAATCTGGCGGGAAGGAGAATTTGGCGGGAAACAGAATTTTGGCGGGAAACCGAATTTGGCGGGAAAGAGCATTAGGAGAGGGCGAGGAAGAAAGATAGGGGAGTACAACGACAGAACGAGGAGGAGGAGGAGAGTACCGAAAGCAGCAAAAGAACAGATCAGCAGCAAAAGCAGAGGAGGAAAAGAGAAGGAGAAAGGAGAAGGGGGAAAGCAGATAAGAGATACACATCTACAAGAATTGGGAGAGGTAGGGATGCTCTCGCTAAGAGTTCTTCGCAACACAGTTCGCGGCACCATACGGGCCCACCCCCCGTGTAATCTCCATGCCTGCGCACGTGCGCTAGCAGGATTTCAGTCCTCTGCGGTTTCAGCCGCCAAAGAAGGTACCCGCCTCCGCATCCTCACCCTTTGA
>BFEA01000476.1:1232151-1245697 GCA_003427395.1 Chara braunii
TTTAATTAAAACCGCAGAGTCCATTATAAACTTTGAAACTGAGGCCGGGGACCTCACAATTCAACCCGGGAGGTATCTGACAGCATCAGTCAGCTTAGCTTACAGGCACTCGCCTGGTCTACAGTCCTATCAAATTGCATCCAACATAACACAATCCTTCCAATTTAATCACAATTATCAACAATAACTGGAGACAGCTATAAAATAGTGGGCAGCTGCTGGCAATAAAGCCAATAAAATAGAGAACTTGTAAACCAAGACAAATCTATCATAACTAAACTAAAGCTGGGACTACCACAGCCCAGCGGACCTGGCCCACGAGGTCTGGGTCCAAACCTCCTACACCACTCTCCTACCTGGCCCACTGTGGCCCTATCAACCGAGTGGCCTGGTTTGTCGGAGCAGAACCGAGTGCTCTGGTTACTGAGAGGCTTACTATCCACACTCCCCCTACCTAACTGATAATAAACGCACGCTACAACAGCTACTGAGAGATTACCAGACCCATGGATCTACGAAATCCCACCAAACTGTTCCCTTGGGCCCACGTCTTCAGAAACCACCATCTCGACTGTCGAGTGCCACTGCCTTGCTTAACCTTTCTCTTCAAATCGACCCAGATCGCCTGTCTCATCCCTTTCTTGATAGTAGCCTTCATCTCTACATCCGAGAACGGACGACCTTCAAAACGAGAGCGGTTTCTGTCAGCCCAGATTGCAGAGCAGATAACCGCTCTGGCCACCTGGGCTACGTACGCCCAACCTCTCAACCCGGTTCTCTCTTCTGGCACAAAACCCAACAGCACCCACCTCTCATTCCATTCTACGTCTCTTCCTCCCAACTGGTTCCAGTGTCTCTCCCACCACTCCCATACTCTCTTAGAGGTTGGGCAATCCCACCAGACATGTCTGGTGGACTCAAACGGCCAGGTGCAGCGAGTGCAGCCCATACTAACCTCCATGCCCCTGCTAACCAGCCAGACTGACGACAGAGTTACTAACAGGGAGAGCAGCCATAGTATGCCAGCTTGCTTAGGGTTGGGGAGTTCCAATAACGTCCTCCACAGCTTCCTGAACTTCCCCTCTTGACCCTGTAAGTCGTCCACCAGTACCGCACTCCATCTAGTAACTGCTACCGAGGCCGGCAATCTAGTTCTCTTGTCCTCTCTTCTGTCGGATTCGCCCACCGAGAAAGACGCCAAGTCCATGGGACCCGCGTTACCGCCAGACCATTGCCATGCCACAGGATCTATCATCAGATCCCTGAGAGGTGCTCTGCCGACCCAGCGGTACAGCGTTTTGTCCCTCCCAGTGACTGTGCTCTCTACGACCCTGATCTGTGGGGGTTAGTCCAGCTTTTCACCTCTTCTTCCCCCACATGGAACAGCTTGGAGGAAGGCCTCTCTTCGACGTTCCACACCTGGACTCTTCTGAACCCGCTTGCAGTGATGCCTTGGACCTTCCATACTGACTCTGTGATCCCCTGGGCAGGCGGGAGGTACCATGTGCCCACTGGGTCTACCCCCTCTGGACCCAGCCTCTGTCTCCAGGGTGGCGGAATTGCTGCCAGCAGACTTTCCCAGTTTTGCTCAACTCTCCGAAGGTTATGCAGTTGAGCTTTAACCTCTGCGAACGGGCGCCAAGTGCCCAGCAAATCGGACCATAAATCACGAATCTGGGTGATTCCTCGTCGAATCCAGGCCAAGCCAAATGCTGCAGCCTCCGACCCAGCAGAAAAAGTGAGTCCCTGCTCATCTCTGATAGCTGGATTCTCGAAGAGTGGTTGGAGGAGGACTTCCTCCCTTGTACCGGGCTCTGTGTGAAGGTCCGGTGGATGGTCTTTCCAAGCCTTCCGGATAGCTTCCCGGAGCTCAGACTTCAACCTCTTGTTCATGAAGGAGCGCATGAAGAAACAGACCCACACGTCTGATGGCCTCGAGAGTTCCCACTCCTTCATCAAGATGTGCTCTGCCAGCAGTAACCAGTCTTCTCTCAGGTCAGTTGTGGCCACATTAGCTATCCATTTCCTCAACTGCGCACCGTTCTTCCTATGCGGGTCAACCAGCCCGAGCCCACCTTCCTCCCTGTCGAAGGTAACCAATTCCCATGCCACTTTGGTCATGAACCCCTCGTCTCTCCCTGCCTTAGGTTTCCATAAAAATCTGGCCACCAGCCTTCGGATTGCTGTTAAGATTGACGAAGAGATTTCCCTTACCGTGCCCACAAACCACAGAAGAGCCCAAAGCGCCACGTTGACCACCAGGGCCCGTCCAAAGATTGACAGGTGACCGACCGGACCCCATACTTGGAGGCGAGCAGCGATTCTCTGTTGCAGAATGAGGCCTTGCACTGAGCCCATCACCTGAAGGCTGATCATGACGCCTAGGAACCGTTCTCCGGAGGAACTAACCACCCTTTTCATGCCCCACTCAACCTGCAGCGAGTACACCTCCGGGAGAATGAAAGTTGACTTGGACCAGTTCACTAGGGCTTCCGAGAGGAAGGAATACTCCGAGAGGACCGCTTTCAGCGCATTAAGAGACGTCTCCGTGTTCTCTAACACAACGGACAGATCGTCAGCTAGTGCCTTCACTCTACATTCTCCACCATCATCTGTAAGTCTAATGCCCCTGATCTCTGAGTGTCTCCTGATCTTGTTGAGGGGAATCTCCAACTACAAGCCGAACAGTAGAGGCGCTAAAGGGCAGCCCTGCCCGAGTGAGCGAGTCAAATTGAAGGGGCGAGATAGGTGCCCGTTGACTGAATCCGAAGATGTGGCAAGGGTGTACATTGCAACAATCCACCTGCTAAACCCCTGGCCAAAGCCTAATTTTCGCAACGTAGTTAGGACAAAAGGCCAGCCCACCCTGTCGTACGCCTTCTCCAGATCTAGCAGCAAGATGGCGATATTGCTGTTCTCCGCCTTTACTACCTCCAGAGCCTCTATCGCCGTCAGGATGTTGAAAAATATGGACCTGCCTTGGACAAAAGCACCCTGGTCATTTTCCACTAGCCTCGGTAGAATTCTCCCTAACCGTATAGCCAACGTCTTCGCTAGGATCTTGAAATCCACGTTCAAGACTGAAATAGGCCCGTAGTTCCGAACATTAGCCTTATCCCCCTTCTTGAACATAAGCGAAATGACACCATGCGTCATTACTTCCCCCAACCGACCGCCCGTCAGCACCTCGTTAAACACTTCCACCAGGACTGGGCCCAACGCATCCCAGCAGGTTCTATAGAATTCGACAGTCAGACCGTCAATCCCCGGGCACTTTCCCGATGCCATCTCCTTCACTGTCTAACTCAGCTCCTCCACTGTTACCGGACGGTCCAATGCTAGTCTCTCCTCATTGGTTAGAAGAACCTCTGTGTCGTTCCACATATCTGACTCCTGAGATAAATCTGAGGATGTTGTGCTGAAGCCCTTTCGTGATGTCAGGATATCAGCGTAGTACAGGCGTGCATATTCCAACATATCACCCGCCGTCTCGACATCGGGTAGAGCGGTATCGAACGGGTGTTTCAGCTCAACCACATGTTGAAACGAGCTGCTCGGTAAAAGTCTCCTGAAAGTCTCCTTCGTGAGACGGTCCTGAACCACAATTCCTTTGATGCTGAGGAACTCTTCCCAGGCAGCCTGTTTCGAAGCCTGCAGGCCCTCCCATTCTGCCATTCTCCGCTCCCTTTCTGCTGCCCAGACCAGTTTTGAGATCGGGTGGGCTTCCAATCTCCTTTCCGCTTCCTCCACCCTCTTTCTGCACTTCTCATCCTCTGCATTTCTTCCCTTGGCCAGGATCCTTGAACTGATGCTCATCATGCCAGATATGATCGCCAGCCCACCATCAAACCACTCAGCTGTAGATGGAAAGAACTGCCTTGCTGAATTCCAGGATTCCATGTGCTCTTCTACCCACCGTTTCAGCCCGGGATCCTTGAGATTTAAAGAGTTTAGCTTGAAATAGCCTCTACCCCGAACCACAGCTGGAGAGAGGACTACTTTAGCCAGCACCGGGCGGTGGTCCGACATCGGGTGCATCACAGTTTTGATCGTTGTTATGCCCTGAGACAGCGCAGTGGTGGTAAGGAAGTAATCCAACCGCCTGCGAGTCACATCACCCCTATCCCGTCTGATGTTGGAAAACCATATGAACCTGGGATCAGCAGGATTCAACGAGCGAAAAGGGTCTGTCAGGGCTATCTCCTGCATAAGATCCAACAGAGCTTTTGCATCCCCCCTACCAGCAGTGCGAGACCCCTCCGTCAAGGCTTCATCCAACGATACATTACAGTCTCCTGTAATGACTAACCGTTCTGCTTTCGGTATGACAGGCAGAAGCGTCCTGAAGAATGAGGTCCTCGAGGCAGGGTCAGCTGGCGCGTATACTGTCATCAAGACCCATTCAGTGTTACCGGATTGTAGTTTGAACCATGCGCAGCGGCCCCATATATCTGACTCAGAGTCTACAACATGTGATTGTAAGGACCGATGTAGGAGGATGCCCACGCCACCGCTCGTCCCTTGGGCCGGTGACCAGACCTGTGGGCCATCCCACCAGCCAGCCCCTAGCCTCAACTTTTCCTCGTCTAGCTTCGTTTCCTGCAAACAAAGAATGTCAACTTGGTTGTGGAAGACCCAAGCTTTAATCCTGCTTTTCTTCATCCTCCCCGATGAATCCCCCAAGCCCCGGACGTTCCACGTGACCACGGACAGCTTAACCATGGAGAGCAGCTGCTTCCGCTTCTAATTGGACCCGGGAAGAATCAATGTCTGCCTCTGACGCCCATCTTCTGTGTACCTCCAGTGGTGAGCGTGCCATCGAGCTGTGTTTGGATGAGCCTCCTGACTGGGCTGATTGCGAACCCGCAGACCATTGGGCTGCAAGGGAATCGATCAAAAAACTGGAGTGGAGGTTGACTTCCACCGACAGATTTTGGTTGAGCTCTAACAGGATCAGAGCGGAGATGCCAGCAACTACTGAGATGGTTTCTAACTCTGGTCTATTCCTCTCTCTCACCCCATCCAACTGGAACCATCTAACGCCGTTTGCTGCCAAGGCATCTGCTGTGCCTGTATCAATTCTCGCATCTAGAATCGGAAAATAAAATTTTAAAACCTTGTCATCGAAAAGGACCACTAAATTGATCATAAGAGACTTCGGGAGTATCCTGACGGGGAAGGAGTCCCCATACAACATCTTTGTATGAGTGATGATCTCCTTCGGGTTTGGGGAACTATCCGTGTCTGCAGAGGGGACGTAGGGAAGGCCATCAGCTTGTGACCTACCTAGGAAGATGGCTCCTGCGCTGGTAATCGAGCAGACTAATGGTACTACCTTCCTAATCAGATTGTCCCGTTGCTCCCTCCTAATAGTAGCGGCCCTAGTGCCTCTGTCTTGTCTGAGCGCTGAGGAACCTCTACCCCTCCTTGTGCCTGATGAACTTCCCGTGGACGATTCGGATCCCTCCGTTCGTAATACTCCCTCCTGCATTCCTGGGAGGACATCTCCAACCAACTCGCTACCCATCTGCACTTTCGATGCAGATGACGCAGGTGATGACGGAACCTGACTCCCATGGGGGCCCCGACACTGCCGCGAGTGTCCTCTCTCATCGTAGTACCCTTGCACACTCTCTTGTTGTCCCCTCTGGTCTCCTGCCACCTCCTGCAAGTACCCCTGTCTATGATCAAGGCGGAGCCTCGAAGGACCATGTCTGTGGGCGGAGTGTTCCCCTCTGGATGGAGCTCCCGATAACTGTCGCGATCCACCTCCTCCTCCCCCTTGACCGAAATGAGGGGCACCATACTCCATGCCATGGGATTGATAGTGGTGAAGGGGAGGGATACCATAGAGTGGAGGGGGGGCATAGATACTCCTAGTACCTTGGGGATAGAGACTGGGGTTGGGGTTGTGTTGCTGCACGGGGTGGAAGTTATAATCATAGTGGCCCAGGTGATGTCCAGGTGTTCCCTGCCATTGAGAGGGGGGCAGTGCTGAAGGATTATGCGAAGACCACCCGTCCAGATTATTCCAGCCAGGCATCAAGGAGCGATCTAGAGGAGGGGGGAGAAGGTGATTAGCAGCCTGGGGCACGTGCAACTGATTGTGGGGGGCCGGAGAGAAAGTGGGATTCGCTTGGATATGTGGGTACTGGGCAAGGACACTTTGATCTAGAGTCTGCGCGGCCTGCCACTCCGGCAATGCTGACGTGGCAACCCCTTGTGACGGGCGGGCAGTCTCCCGATCTCCGATTACCCCCGAGCCCCTCAATGCCTGCGATGCTTGAGGACATGAATCTGGCCTCACCTCCGTAGTCAATGGGTGATCAGACCCCCTCTGGACTGTTGAAGCTGGATCTCGTTGCTGAGGTTGATTGGCATCGCGATGCTGCACCTGATTGGAGTTCCATTGTCTCCTCGGACCTCTATCTGGTCCCTGACGAGGGCAATTATCCTCCGTATGGAAGTACCATCGACACTTCCTGCACCAATCAGAGTACGGAGTGGCCACTTCCACCTTCCACCATTCGCCCTTCGGGGATTCGATGATAAGAGTGTCTTCGACTCTGAACCGGGCCTGAGATTCCATGGCAATTTTTACGTTCATTAACTTAGGCCTAGAACTGTCAGCTTCAGGCGCGTGCATCTGTTTAACAACCCCAATTAAACCCTCCACCGCACTAGGTAAGTAGTACATAGCGTCCAGTGGCACCCTAAGTGCAACGATCCAGAAGTTCGATTCCGCATCTCGCAGTCTGAGCTCCTTCAACTCTGATTTGGTCATCCAAGGCTTGAAGGTCACAGGATAGTCCTTGCCCGCCAGCTTTAGCACGGAGGATTGTTTCTGAACGAGCCATGAGGCCACCTCCCTTGCCTTCGCCACATAGGAAACGACGTTCGGACCTTCAAACTTTACACGCCCTCTCCTGATCTCAGCATTGAACAGACGTCTCGCCAGCCAACCGTCCTCGAAGGATCGGATCAAATCCTCTTTTACTCCCCGAGTCAAGTTCCTGGCCTCATCTTGGAAAATGATAATCACAGTCCTTTCTTTCAACCATTTCTCTTTAATCGCATCCAGCGATTCATTTACCCTGAACCTCCTCCCCCTCTCATCCTCAACCACCTCCCCCATGTTTCGTTCGACCGAAAACACCCCCTCATCATAGCAACGTCCAATGGATTGTCTAACCCTATCCTCCATATCCCATAAATTCGCTGGAGGGGGCGAAGCCTTCCCTCCCCTCTCTCCCTCTTCCTCCATCTTTGCCAAGTCTCAGGTGAAATTCGAGGCAAACAAGTCGGATTAGGTGAATACCGCTCCTTGGCAGCTATCTCAAATAGAAAAAACACACACCTTGCACGCATACACTCCAACAACAGACGAGGACGTTGTCTTACTGGTGTGGTAGGGCTACTTCTCAGACATAGGCATTACCGACTAGCGGTGTTCACGATGTGTGAGTGGAGCCATGCCCTCGTGCCTCGTCAGCGATAGCGAGGTGAACGAGGAAGCAGCGGCGCGGCGAACCTGTGAAAATTCCTCTAAACTCCATTACTCGGAAGCCGGCCGGCACCTACGCAGGAACGGAGCGCTAGAGCGCTAACCCGTCCAATCGCGGTGCCCCCAACCGTCACGACGCTACCCCATGCGCCCCCCTCTCGACATCCGTTCGTCTATCTAAGCCCAATCACACCGTAGCACACCCAGAATGGCTTCTGTTATAGCCCTGCGAGTCCCAACGAGTTCGGTTGAAAGAGTAAGACGGTGACAGGGCAGTGGCTCACGCGCTAGGGGCGGCGAGTTCAATGACAAGGAGAAAGAAGAGAACGAGCAAACCCCTGCGCTATCCCGACTGCGTGAGGAAGGAGAACTAAGATGGAAGAAGGAACATAGAGCAGTCGCAGCCGTAGCGGACCCCGACACTCCCCTATGCGCCTTCCCTTCGGCCCCGATCTCCCTTCATATGCTTTATCACTTAGTAGCACACCAAGCTTGGGTTTCGATTTCGCCCATTACCACGCTGCTAGATCGATCCGAGCTGACAGAGTGCCATGGCAGCAGGGCAGCGGCTGATGCGCGAAGACCAGGAATCATGTGATCTGGACGAGTGCCCCGAGACAGGGCAGCGGCTTCATAAGTGAGGGGCAGCGAGATCGATGTCTAGGAAACGGAGCAAACCTTCAGCACAACCCCGATTGCTCTAAGAAGGAGAATCAACCGTCCGCTGTTGTCCAGCCATCCGGGACCCGCCTTTAGATGAGAATCGTGAGGGCTCAGCTCATCCCATAGCTCTAGCTCATCCGCGCGATGGATAGAGTACCACTTGGTGGTCGGATGATGCCCGCTACTGATGAGCAATCCTAGGAGCCCTTGTGTCGGGAACAAGACAACCAAACTCTGATCCCTTTGTTATTTCGCCGCCGCTGCCACTGCAACCACCCGTTGTTCGCTTCAAAAGCCCACGGAGGAAATGCAAACCATCCTCCTCCCCACCGCAGATAATGGAGGACTAAAGACCCTGTCGGCCGGACTAACAGCGACTTCCACTGCTCTTACTTGTGCCACTCTGCCCGCCATTGCTGAGGACGACTAAGAAGGTGCAAACAGCAACGCGGGAGATAGAAACCGCGGGCCGGGACGGGGCGGTATAGATTGGCAAGCACCACACTGAAACCAACCACTCTGATGCCTACCTGGCAGGGACTCCAACCAATCACGACCCGCACCGCGACGCTCCCAGTCAATGCTGATGTCGAGGATGAACACGCTGATGTCGAAGAAGCAGATCCGCCCTAAGCGCACCACCCTGATAACAAACACTCTGATGCCGGACTCGCTCCGATTCCTTACGCCCATCGGTGATAAAGTTAATAAATCTTTCCCCACGTTACTACCCTGCCTATCTAGGACTACCTCTAGGCACGATCCGCAGCGCGGAACTCACGTAGGGTGAGTGTGCACGTGCGATCACTTCCCGTCAGCGATGGCGGAGGAAGCGAGGAGGTAGCAGCGCGGCGACTGAGGAAGAAGAACCATTCGGCACGCAGGCGCCGGCCGACGCCGGTTCGGAATGGAGTGCTCCATAGTGCAGAACCCGTCCGTGCACGGCGCTCCCCCTGTTTTTTTTTTTTTTTTTTTTTTTTTTTTTTTTTCAGTCCCTTTTTTAAGAACGCAGAGGCCGCCTGTAGCACTGTTTGTGCCAACCAACTGAGATAGTCAGCTGGATCCTCCCAGTCGGTATCCGTAAGGTCTTCAGCCAACACGGGTGTGAGTGCGAGTGTGAGTGGGTTGAGTGTGGTGTGTGGGAGAGTGTTGGCTTTAGACACTACTGTTACTCGATGGGGGTGGGGGAACTTCAAGATGAATAGGGAGGCACAGTTACCGGCAAAATGCTCGGTCCTTGTGCAAAATGCTCGGTCTTTGTGTTAGCCGGGCCCCCCGGCGGCCCCAACCCTGCACCCTAAAACGCTAGGGCAAGGGGCAAACATGCCCTTACCCCTCTCCAACAACCTAGAGAGGTAACCTCCCTTCACCGAAGAGAGGTAGAAAGCTATGCTTGCAGGGGTCCCCTGTATAGCCTTAGGAGTAGTGGTAGGTCGTGAAAGAAAAAAGACATGTTCCATGACATGGCAGAGCGCCAGTTAAAAGAAAGATATGTGAGGTGAGAGAAAAATATATGGCTGTCCCCCGATGATGAGAAGGCAGCTTTTAAAAAAAATAAAAAATAAAAAAATAAACAGGAGAATAAACAGGAAAAAAATAACTCCCAAACTGTAGGGCCTGGCTCCACTGCTCGACATTCTACATGCATTTGGATGCCTTTCTGGAGCAGGTGCATTCCGAGGAGGCCAACTTTTTGAATGTACGGGGACGATTATGAGCTCTAGATACATGTAAATTGTTGTGTAGTGAAGGGAGGCCCTTAGACATTAAAAACTCTACGACCCTGATCCGTGGTCCATCGGGCCACATTGAAAAAAAAAAAAGAAGCAAATTCCAAATTCCAAGCCACATTGAAGAACAAGCAAGCTCTGAGTGCCTTACCCCACTACTCACAAAATGTGCAAAATGAGAGTGAATCTTCCCCTAGAACATGGGAAGATACAAGTCAGCTCTACCCCCTTAGGACAGGATAATGAGAGCAAGTGGCCTGTGGCTCAGTGGTTAGGGCACGGGTTGTCAATGCACATTGTGGTCTGAGGTTGTGGGTTCAAAACTCCACATCTCTGTGCAAAGACACCGNTTTTTTTTTTTTTTTTTTTTTTTTCTCCCCTCGTTTTCCATTCACTCTCGTTTTGCACATCCAATTCTCTTGACTGCATTCTTAGCAGCACACAGGGGCCAAGTCCCACTAGCATCTATTAAATCGGTGTGTGGCGTTCTTTTCTCATTTAAAAACTCGTAAACAATGCTTTTTATCATTTACACGAATGCAAAGAAAAGGACCCAAAAAACGAAAACTTACGGGGCCTGACATCGACATCATGACAGAGCTTCAGTGCATCCACACTTCCACCAACCCGGTACATCTGCATGCGACCTTCCCACCGGCCTTTTCGCAGTCTACCATGGAAATCTCAATATTCTCAATTTTACCACATAAAAAAAGAAAACAACATCGATGCAAAAACGCCCCCCCCCTCCGACCTCCCTAATATTGCAGCTTCGCGCCAACGCGAAGTGGCTAGCTAAATGGGCAAAAAAATGAAAAGGAAACTCTTCTATTGGCCGGCGGACAGATACCCTAACGAAATAGGTCCTTATCGCCCTGCGCCGACGATACACAAAAGGATCAAAGGTCGCCGGATGTCACCTCGCGCCGCACGTGGTTGAAAACCATGGAGCCAAAGAGTAAATCGACGCTAGTGGGACGAGGCCCCAGGACAGCACAGAGGTTAAAAAAAAAAAAGGACAGAGGCTCGGTACAACGAGCCGAAAAATCACAAGCTGTTCATCATTTTCATCAGAAAAAGAACATGATGTGGCCGCCTTTCTGTTTTGTTTTTTTCTTTCTGAGTTTTTTTTTTTTTTTTTTTGAAGGGCCCAGAGCTCATGGCAAAATACAATGAAGATAGTACTTAAATGATGTGAAATCACATTACATTGTCAACAATTTGTCAAGGGACGCCAGGCCAATTTCCCGGCTTGTATAATGAAGTTGGTTCCCCCCCCCCCCAAAAAAAAAAGGGAGAAAATCCCAGGGGTTGCAAGGAATCACTCCCTCAACCTCAGGCTGAGCTTCTCCCCCTCTAGTGATCCATCAGTACACAGTACATCCGAGCATACTGCATGCCAATCTCGGCTGAACCATCAGCAGCCCACTTTTTTTTCTCTCTTTTGGCTGGTGCCAGTGCCACGCCACCAGCCATTGTGGCCCGGTAGTGCCAAGCCTGTGAAATGTTAGGAGTGAGCCATGCTTGAAGTTGGCTGGGGTCCTGTACTTTTTTTATTTTTTATTATTTTTTATTTTTATTTTAAACAGACCCACCAGTGCTAGCAATGCTGTTTAACGCAGACATTGCTAGCACCTGGGGAGAGGCTCCATCTATTGGTGGGGAGCATCACCTGCTGGAAAACGGGTCCAGCGTCCCATACAGAAATTGATACAGAATGATGCAGAATGATGCATAGAAAAAACTGGATGGTGTCTAGAGGATTCCTGCCAGCATTGATTGCTCTGGGAACCAGAGGATCGACTGAGCAGGTGTGAGCCTATCCCAAAACCTGGAACCAAGAGCTGATGGTCCGCATCTCCTTCCCCAACCTCGTGCCTGATCAGGGTACCGGGAGGGGCCACTGGGGGGCACCAGTGGCTATCCCTACCCCTGCCTTTCGGCACTGACCTCCGTCGGTCCTACCCTTTTTTTTTTTTGGAAGACATGAGAGAGTGATTTTTTAGAACCACAATCCAGAGAACATCTGCCAGTCATGACTGCTCTGGGTTCGGCCGTGTAAGGCCAACAAGATTGTTTTTTTTGGTTTTCTGTCCCTTCCGAACAATGCTCCAATCTATTGGAGGGGAGCTGTAAGGAATGAAAAAGACCAAAGAAAACTATGAGAAATCTTCATTTGCTATCTCACACTACTTTCCCAGAGTCTTGCCGGGGAAAAATCCCCAAATTTAAAATTTAAACTCAAATACCCGCCATTCCCAGCGATAGAAACCAGCTTGGGACAGGCAGCTCAATGTCTCCCAAACCGGGGGTGAGGTCCCACTAGCAAAGAGTAATCCGATTGGATTAAAGTTCATTAAGCCACCAGTACTTGGCCCAGCTATGGGCGACCACGGAAAAAAAAAGAGTAGAAACGTTTCTAGTCGGATGAATTTGGGCGCTTCTGTAGTGACCCACAACTCGAGGAAGTACTGGTGGTTTAAGCGCCTGAATGTGGATGCATTGTGTTTTCTTGCAGGGATGCAGAAAAGCAGATCAGTAACGATTTTTTTTTTTTTTTTTTTTTTTTTTGAGACCCATCAACTGGGGCACACGGGCCGCACACCTACTACAAACAGGGATAAGAGCCCAATGGCATGCTTGTAGTAGGGACTCTGGAGGTTGATGGCTCCAGTCTTATTCGTGGGGAGCAGCAGCAGCACCGCAGGCACGTACTGGCAACCGGACCCAGCGTCCCTTGGGTACAACACTTGTTTGTCACAAATACCCCTTAGCTAGTAGTCCCAACAGTTACTTTCACAGACCTCAGGCTGATCTAAGAGCTACCTTCTTAGGGTCATTATGGCTGCATCTAGACAGAAAGATGCCTCAAATACAGCTATAATGACCGTACGTTGTATTCGGGGGAAGAAGCTAGCCTCCTTGTTGTGCCTGCTTAGCCCGGATTCAAAAGGCCCCGCCTTGAGGATGGGCCCATCCGTCCATGCTGGGTGCCATCTGCGCTTCAGTCCTCCCCTGGCCCCTGTGCCAGAGGGCCCTGAGCCAATCTAGAGTCGGCTGGCAGCCGATGCCATCTGTGCTTCCCTCCTAGCCCACGATTCGGAAGCCTCAGGGCTGATACCTTCCTCCACCAGGCTTATTGTCCTGTCAAGCTTTTCCCTTCAATGGTCACCCAGCATCCTAAGGCAGCCTGTGCCGAATATCTCGGGTGGGCCTGCCGCCCAAGGCTACGAACTACGATTTCGTCAAAACGGACATTTTTTATTTTTTGAACGAAATTGGAACTTCATTTTTTTCACTTTTTTTTTCATTTTCTCGCAGTTTTAGTATCACAGTATATAGGACCCCATGGGTTTAAAAGTGGATGTGCATCGCCTAAAATGGTCAGTTTTTGCTTGAGAATAACGTTTTTTTCGTTTGTGTGATATTCATTGTGTGCACGTAGTTTAATTTTCCAGTTTTTCAAGGTTTTCTCACCATTTTTTGAACTTTCAAAGATTGTTTTATTAACATTTTCTCCTTTTTTTTGCTAAATCGATCGGAAATGGCATCAAATAAGCATTTTCGTTTGTGTTTGCTACGGATTCATCAGCAATGTTGTATTTTTTTTTGAAATTTGCATCGTTATGGTCATAAAATAAGATTGTCA
>BFEA01000477.1:37123-49480 GCA_003427395.1 Chara braunii
GAGAGAGAGAGAGAGAGAGAGAGAGAGAGAGAGAGAGAGAGAGAGAGAGAGAGAGAGAGAGAGAGAGAGAAAGATCCCTTTGCTGAATGGAGGAAAAGTGCCCCGGAGCATGTCAGATACATGCGTCTTGGCGTTTTGCTCACAGGATAGGAGGAGCACGCTGCGTGTTTTTTGTACGTCAAGTGTGAAACCTCTCGACGAGTATTTAAACTGCTTTCAGCCCATTTCAACTTTTGATGGTACCAGCGTGGGATAGAATCCATCATGCGGACCAGCTAGTTTTAAATGCTTTTACGGTGAGCCTGTTATCTTTTGGTATGAACAGTTGCTGTATGGCCAGGTACGGAACGGAGTTCAGAAAAGATAGGAAGAGCATGTTGAAAGAGTGTGAGGGTGCACACTGAACGAGGAGCAGCAGCTGGTTAAGTATGTTTGGGATAGAAAGAAAAGATATTATGCACTCATCCCCGTTGGCCGGAGGAAACCGTATTAGTAAACAGCAATAGCAACCTCCTTGTAGTACTTAGCAGATTGGACGCATAAGAGATTGTCTAGGGCAGATATGATCAGCGGGATTGAAACAATGTGTGGAGTGTATCTTCGAATAGCAAACCTCGTGCTTGATGAGAAGATAGTAAGTAGGGTTTCTGCAAACCTCGCGGATGAAGGGATAGTTGAATGGACGCTGGACCTGCTTTCCAGCACAAATGAGTGGAGGGACACACAAGCTATAGACCGACTGATGCTGCCGGGATAACCCCAGGTTGAATTGTGAGGGCTCCGGCCTCGTATTCATATGCGATTTTGGAATATAATTGATTGATTCACTTTCAAAAAAAAAAAAAAAAAAAGCGAGACTACTGTAACGGTGTAACCCGCACTACTCATAAGCCGAGACTCCCAAAAAAAAAAAAAAAAAAAAAAAAGATAAGCCGAGACTGCACTACTCTCGAAATGTGCAAAACGAGAGTGAATTCCGCTAAAATATGGAAAGATAGGGTCTCGCTCCACTACTGTCCGTTATACACAATTTCGTATAGTTGCCGTATAGCTGTCAGACTGCGAAAAAATGTATAGACGCATCCTGATACATAATGGCGAGAAAGTCCTCCCTTCCACCAGAGGTTTCATAAAGAGCAAAGTCTGGTCCCCAGACCCAGACCCATCACCTACCACCCGGGTTATGTTATTATACGATGATGCTTCTGACATCCAGGTGGAGCCCACCCTGTTTGGTTGGAGAGGCCTTTCCTCCCCCACTTCCCATGTCCCAGCCTTTTAGTATAGGGCCAAATGGGGTGTCGGTGTGTGCAGGTCCAGGGTAAAAAAAGAAGGCGGTAGTGAAAGCCTCTGAACGCATGAGTAAGGAAGCAGGTTTCCAGTTGGGGTCCATGGATCTCCACAGCCTGTGGACAAACTTAAATAGTCTCCCCTCTCAGAAACAGGCTAGTTTAGTGTGGACTCAATCGATGCTAGCCACTCCCTCTGCATCTTGGCTACTTTCCAAAGGGATGAACATTTCCAAACTTTGCTCAAGGTGTTCCTGGGGCTGGGAAACAACCAACCACCTCTGGCTCTACTGTCCATTTGCTCATCAGGTCTGGGATTGGTGGCGCCAGCACTGGGAGACACTGACAAATGGGGAATTTCAGTGGTCCCAGGCTCCCAGCAATGGACCCTGTACAGTAAAACTCAGCAAGAGATAAACCTCTCTGCTGGTTGGGGGTACGTGGCCCTCGCCTGCAGAGGGGCCCTGTTGGAAACGATACGGATGGCTAGAAACAATGCGACCTTTAATGGTGAGCTGGTCTCAATGCGAAGCCAGCAAGCCCAAATCAAGTACTTGATCCGTCTGTCCATCAGAGCAGACTGGCACTCTGTCAGAACTCACTCAAGAAAGAACCTTGGCTGGTTCAGACAAACGTGGGCCAGAAACGAGAAATTGGCTTCTATCTCGACAGAAAACAAGTTGGAAATCTGTACATGGCTCCTAGCTTCTTAGAGTTACATATAGGGTCGAACTCAGGCCCATCTTACTTGAAGGGGACAGGGTAGAAAACAAATCTTCATTATGTCCCGAGCCTAATCACAGGCGCGTTAGTAGTAAGGGTAGGGCTAAAAGTACACAGAAGCCAGGAGCTCTGCGTCGGTAGTAAGGGTAGTACAGTGAAGGTGGAACGCAGTCCGATGAAGCGCTGCGCTACCCGGCGTACTCGCTGTCCGGAGACGGTAGCGTTCTGCGTCGGCAGCAAGGGCGAGATTCGGGTTGTGGGGCGGAACGATGTATCCCTCGATGATTTCTAGGTTCGGCCATCGCCCTCAGCTCCTACAAGGGGTTGTGCCTCCCTGTGGAATATCGGGGAGCAGAGCGTTTCCAACCCCTACAATGGACTTCCTACATCGAAATCTACAAGAGTCAAGTAACGAGTGCAGTGTGAACACGACGAAGGGAGAGCGAGTCAAGTACGGGGCAGCGGGCACATCCAACAGCGGCACCTCTGGAGGCAGTGGGTGGGCAGTCGGTGGTGGTGGGACTGGTGTTGGGAGGAGCACGTGAAAACTACTGTCGACTATCTCGACTGGGAGCGTGAAGACCTGAAGCTCTACGGGCGGCGGCGCCACCAATGGGAGTGGGAGTTCCTCTGGTGGTGGTGGGAGCGTCTCCGTTGGAATCAAGGGCGCTGAGGGTTAATTAAGCCATTCTCTAGTACGAAATAATATTTAGAGTGCATTAACCCAGCCATATTTTTCTACTCCTTATGAGTGGTTTACTTCATGATTGTCGTATACGATAATATCAGGAAATACTTTCACCTTCTCTCAAGCTCTTTGTACTATGTGCTTTGGTATCACTGGCAGCAATCCTGATCGCATTTAGTCACTATTCTGTATTTGGTTGTATGTTTTGTTTGGTGCACTCTGCCTTTGGTATTCTTATATGGAAAACCTCGTGTTAGTAGTGCAGTACTTTGCTCACACTCTGCATTGGGTCGTAAGGTTGGATTCAACCCTCCATCCCTATCCCTATCTTAGAGCCCTAGTATAATATAGTAATTCCAAAATTGCGCGTAACGTTCATCTCACCGAATCTCACATAATCTAGAGGCTATTTCAATGAATCTTCTCTACGGGTTCGTGGCTTTATTTTGGTTGGTAAATGGGGAAGGTTGGGGATTGTTCGTAGAAGGCAACGAAACTATTGAAGTTGGTGGGAGACCTAATAGTTGTGGGAACGTTGCTGACCTACTATGGCGCAACTGAATAGCATTTAGCAGGCAGGAGAGAAAACTTGGGTTGTACCCATTGAGATCTAGGGTGCCTGGGAGACGGCAGTTCCTACGAAGGTCCAAGGGTGCAAGGTGGGAAACCTCGTCACGGCAACCCAGGCTTCCCACGACTACTAGCTGCTCTGTCGGGCCAGTATTGGTGCTGTATTCCTTCGGTGGAAATTACTCGAGCTGCTCCTAGGGCCAATCCTCTTCTTCAACTTTCCAGATTCCCTTCTAGTTCATAATCTGTTATTTGGCCTTGTTTATTAGGGTTTAATTTGCAGTAACCCGCACTCAGCAGAGGCCGGGCTGTGTGACCACGCACTGCCCGGTCCAGCCCAGCGTCTGGCCAGTGAGACCCATCGCTGGACTTGGGAAATTCAAAGGTCAAAGTCAACTGTCTGGTCGTAGGTACCGTACCCAAGTCCACGAACAGATACACACATGTGTTGTATGCAGGACCCGGGCCAAGACATCGGACCAAGGGAGAAACAGTCGCAGACCGATCCAGGCCGTCGCCGCATCGAAGATCTTGACGGCACAGGACCGCTGCAACGGGGCATTGACCCCGAGTCAACGCTACTTAAGGTTGACTCCTGGCTTTGACATCATTCGTTTTGTCGCGAGTCAAAGCTGACTCTACTTTGACGCGGCGCTGGCTTGTGAGGTGCTGGCTACTTGCTGGCTGTGCACTGGCGTTCTTCAGCCTCGACACGCTGCTTGCTTGCTTGCATGGTGGCTGGCTTGCTCCTGTCTACAAGGTGCTGACGTGGCAGCGCCACATGTCGTTGCTGATGTGGCTGCTGCCACGTAGTGTGATGGTGACGTGGCTGTGACACGTGTTCATTCGCTGTTCAGACTTTCGTCGTCCGGAAGGAGGTCAGGGACTGTGGGGATGAGATGACACGTACCTGTTTATTGAGGCGACATTGCTGCTCTGTTGATGAAGAGAATGCTGATGTGCCACGTGGCACTTTGAGGAACTCGGATCTGTATCTGGAATGATGCTGCTGGAGAGGGGGCGAATCTGTTTGGCCTGAAGAAGAAGTGGGTTTCTTCTTCTTCTTCTTCTAAGACTCCTCTTCCCCYCTCTCTCTCTCTTGTCTATGTATGTATATACTCGGTTACGGGAACAGATCTGTTCGACATTATTCATCAACAAGATTGGATTACTCGAGTTGCTTTGTCATTGAGCGATTGGACTTGTGCTGAACGAGCATTGAGGCTCGTGCGTTACTGTGAACAGTATCTGCATGTCCAATGTGTGTTATCTCGCCTGGGTTCATTGCAGTTTGGTATCGGAGCAGTTCTTCCGTACACGTGTAAGGAGTATCGCGCGCACGTGCGCGCGCTGAACTTACATCACGACGACTATCAAGATCACGAAGGTGATCAGAACTACGAGGAAGATCATCAGGACGGATCTTGGACGCGCGCACGTGCGCTCGTCAATCTGATGACGACGCTGATGATCGTGACGATCGGGATCTTGATGATGATGTCGTAGGTGATCACAACCGCGACCACGATCACGACGAAGGTGATCAAGTGGATGATCGTCACGACACTGAAGAAGATCATCGCGACGAAGGAGATCGCTGAAGAAGACTATCATGGCGCATCATCGCGAAGATCATCAAGGTTGTCCATACGAAGAAGTCACGCACGTGCGCCACGTGGCGCGAGGTAAGTGGGGGTGATGCGTTTCAGCACGCGTTTATCAATGCGATTCTAGAAAGCTGGACGCGCAGCCTCGGTTGAAGACCCGTGCGTGAAGAAGACGAAGACCGACGCGCGCTGGCTGATGTGGCAGAGGGAAGCGGGAGATGAAGTGTTGAACCGCGATTTTTTTTTTTATCGCGCACGATTGTCTAGACACGAAGCACTCCTCCCTTGAAAAAAGCTGCACGCGTCGGGGCGAAAGATGATGACGAGCTTTGATTGAAGAAGCAGATCTTGCTGACGTCGCGGCAATGTGTCACATTGGCGAGATCTAGAGCAGGGACCTTGAATGCTGACGTGGCAGGGAATATTGATGTGTTATTGTATCCCTGCTGACATGGCTCTACTTGCATTGTACTTGAGGACCAGATTTGCTGACGTGGCACCCCTTTATTGATTGATAGATTATTGGATGCTGACGTGGCAGGTGTTTATACTTGCTGAGTTGGCATTACCGGGGTCTTACGTGATAGGCACGTGTGTGCCTGGGTGAAAGATCATCCGCTGACAGAGGCGGTACAGCTAATAGAACAGCTGTAGTGCCAACTGTCCCGTCGGAGTCACTATTGCTTTGATCAGGACTGATGCAGGGGATTATTGATGCTGACATCTTGATTGTTGTTGATGTTGGATTGTTTCTCCTGTGTCGTTTGTTTGTCCTGTGTTGTCATACTCACCTGTGTTGTATCTGGTCACTTTGATTGAGTCGGTACCTGCAAAACAACGTCATCAGACTAAGTTAGAAATTAGTAACAGCGAAGAAAAAGAAAAATAATTAAAAATACCTGCAGTTATTTTGCTGTCATTGCCCTTGCTGTAATCTGCTGTTTGAAATCTGTGGGGCCGCAGAATTAATTATTGTTTATTTTTGTTTATTGTGCGGTAGATCCCCCACACTGAAATGTCTCAGGAAGGGACTATTCAGACCCCAGCTGAGGGCCAGAGTGTTGAGCAGCTCTCTGACCCTCGTACCAAGGCCCAGGTAGAGCAGAGACGACAACTGTTGTCTGGTCGGCTCAACCTTCTGGCCACCGAACTGCACGATGCCGGTGCAGATGTAGAGTCCTATGTGCGGGCCCAGTTTGATCTGCGGAAAGCCCAGGCAGACTTGGACGGAGCTCAGACTGGCACCGACTTACTGAGGATCCAGGAGTTCATTATCCAGTGTCGTAAAGCACTGGATGCTTACATCTGTCAGCAGTTCGACGACATAGTAAATGAGAGAAATGTCAAAAATTATGTGGTGGTCATAGAACAGACGATTGATGAGAACATCCGCCAATTGGAAGAAACTCTTGAAAAAGAGAAAACCCGCAAGGCAGAAATGATAAAGAAAAAAGAGCAAGATGAACAGCAAGCAAAACGAGAACAAGAAATCAGACAACATGTAGTAATTGTGGAAGGGGAAGCACAGGTTGTGGCGCTGAACCAACTGGTTGAGCACCTTGCTCATTTTGAAACAAGACTTGACCATTTTGAAACAAAGTTGGAAGAATTGACCGTAGGATTGAGGAATGTGACTAACTTGGTTAAAGGAAAGGAAAAAGACGTTCGGAAGGAACAACCCGAGAAGAGACTGATGAGTGATGTTATGAAAGATCTCAGGATCGAAGTAAGGAAGGGGGAACCATCTGGGCCGACGCCACCATCCAGTCCTCACCCATCAGGGGGAAAGAAAGACGAAAAAGAGAAAACTGAGAAGCTAAAGAAGAAGGAAAAGGTAAAGATGAGATTGCCTTTTACGTTTAGCAACAAGAAAGACGAACATTTGCTTCTTTGGATCGCCGAGATACAGACATACTGTAGTACGACGCCTGTTGCAGAAGAGTCTCAGGTCGCATTCTCCATATCTTGCTTGGGAGGAGAAGCAAAGGAGTGGGTCTTAGCCGAGGCTAACGCGGCAGGTTTTGATGACATCGGTAAGTGGGCCGGAACAATTACTCTAAAGCAATTCTTGATAAGATCAAGGAACACTTTCTTGATAAGACAACGGTCGATAAGGCCTTTGACCAGCTTACTACGATTGGACAGAAACACTGGACGTCTGTGGAGGCTTTGTCTCGCGAGGTCGACCACTTGTTGCAAGTTTCGGGCTCAAATCTGGAGTATGACCAGGTCCTGTATATTTATGCCCGGCCTTACCTGAACCCATACGAAGTCAGTTGGTGGCCGAGTCAAAGTCAGGTAAGTAAGTACCGACAGTTTCACGATCTGACTCTCCAAAGAGAGAAAATGACTTCTCAGGTTAAGCAGTCATATGCATCTGTGATAAAATCTGGTGGTGGTGCAGGTGCAGCCTTGCAGGTGCAAGATACGGTAAGCGAGTCCTTTGGCGCCAAAAGCGTCAGGACCACATGCTTGTCGTCTTTGACGACGACACAGTGGAGAAGCTACTGTTAGAAGAAGAAGGAGTTCCTAGCAGCAGTGAGTCCGGAAAGGGGGACGTCACTGCTGCCGTGGTCAACAAAGGAGGACCACGAGGTCCGTATCAAGGGAGGAAACCACGCTCGTTTCCTGCGCACCCAGGTATCGCGACATTCAAGCCGTGGGAGAAAATGGAGATTGACCAAAAGACCTGGCAGGATAGGATGAACAATGCGCAGTGTTTGAAGTGTGGAAACGAAGGACACATCATTGCATGGTGTCCACTCATCCGATACTTAAAAGCGAGCCGCCAGTAGGAGTAGCATCTGCTCCTACTGAGTTGAAGAAGTCAGACGATGAGAAAGGTAAGACGCCTACTAACACTTTCACTTCTTCGACTCGCGTGGCAGAGGATGGCTATTCTCCGGCCCATTATCCAGATCACCCTGAACCTGTCTTATGTTCTGTCTCTCTCGATGACTCCTTTGATGAGCTTGGTAATGAGTTGCTAGCACTACGAAGCTCATGGGCAAAGAAAGCAAAATCTAAGGGTGAACTATTACTCGTGGATGTAGAGATCGCACACGAACGGTCGGGTGCACTTCTGGACTCAACATCTACACGATCCTACATTTATGAGAGAGCTATTCGCAAGCTTCATCTTGGAATGAAGGTAAAGTGTTTAACACAACCTATCACGTCTATTCTTGCTGATAAAAGCACGATCAATGTTTCTCATTATGTTGATTGTGTGAAATGTAAGTTCATAAATAAAACTGGAAAGAAGATTGTGCATGAAGTATCTTTCCTAATTGAGAAGAACTTGCCTTTTGATATGATTCCGAGAATAGATTGGTACGAGGAAGCCAACCCAGAAATCAAGTTCAAGGAAAAGGAAGTACGCCTGAAAAACGCACAATCTGCACTCGAGGCCATCAAACTGTATCACAAGTCTGGTTCTGACTGTACTCTGTCTTTCTGTTGTATGAGCGATCCAGCTTTTCGATCGATGGTAAAAAAGAAGAAATTGGATCAGGAGGTAATGATGGTGTTGGTAAAGGAAGTTCGTGAGTCTTCGACACCTTATCCTCCATCGATACAAAAACTCTTAGATGAGTATAAAGATCTATCTCGGGAACCTACTGGGACCACTGAGCGTGCTATCAAGCACACTATCGAGATCATTCCTAGAAGTAAGACTCCCAAGGGCCCTATCTATCGAATGTCGCCTAGGGAACTTGAGGAATTCCGCAAGCAACTTCAGGAATTAACTGACAAAGGATGGATTCGCCCTAGTTCCTCACCTTATGGAGCGCCTGTCTTATTTGTGCCCAAAAAGGAAGGTGAGTTGCGTCTATGCATTGACCATAGAGGGTTGAACTCCGTCACTGTGAAAAACGCTGAACCCCTACCACGAATTGACGACTTGTTGGATCAGTTGCAGGGATGCAAGTACTTCACCAAGATTGATCTGAAGTCGGGGTACCTCCAAATCGAGGTGGCGCCCGAAGATCAACACAAGACTGCTTTTCGAACGAGGTATGGACACTACGAGTTTGTGGTCATGCCCTTCGGATTGACGAATGCCCCTGCGACCTTCCAAAGGTCTATGAACGAATTGTTTCGACAGTGGTTGGATCAGTTTGTAATTGTGTATCTCGATGACATCCTAGTCTACAGCAAAACGCTGGAGGATCACGAGAAACACTTGCGTCTCATCTTGGGTAAGTTACGCGAAGGTAATTTCAAACTTAACCCAAAAAAGTCTGAGTTTGCAAAACCTGAAGTGCTCTACTTATGGAATATAGTCAATGAAGAGGGACTCAGACCGGAAGCGGAGAAAATTTCAGCGATTAGAGATTGACCACAACCAAAGTCCATCACTGAGTTGAGGTCCTTCCTTGGGTTAGCCAGTTACTTTAGGAAGTTTGTTAGGAACTTCTCCTTAGTTGCTGCTCCCATGAGAAGACTCCTGAAGAAAGGAACCATATGGTTGTGGGACAAGGACTGTGAGTAATCAATGAAGAAGTTAAAATATGCACTGACTCACTACCCTGTTCTGAAAATCGTTGATCCATCTCTTCCCTTTATTGTGACCACTGACGAAAGTCAGTATGGAATTGGCGCGGTTGTATAGCAGGACGATGGCAAGGGTTACAAGATGACAAATGGATTGCTTTTCTTGATAGATGAAACTGAACAGCGGTTGTGTATTCCTCACAAAGAAGAGATTAAAAGTCTGTTGATTGGGGAATGCCATGACTTTGCAAGACATTTTGGTTTCAAGAAAACTTGTTAAGAAGTAAGAGAACGCTTCGATTGGAAAGAATTAAAGGAAAATGTAGTAACGTATATGCGTACTTGTCTGGTATGTCAGAGAAACAAACCACCACATGAGAACCCTCTGGGTCTACTAAGGCACTTACCGATTCCCAGCGAACCAAGTGAGTCTATCTCCCTAGACTTCATTAGTCTCGTCAAGAGTCGGAATGGCAACAGTCAAGTGATGGTTGTAGTCGATCGTTTCTCCAAGTATGCAATGTTTATTCCTTTGCCTGCTGAAGCGAAAACTGAGCTTGTGATACATAAATTTCAGATGCAATGGGTAACTAAGTATGGATTCCCATTGTCTATTGTATTTGACAAGGATGTGAGGTTCACAAGTATGCCATGGCAAAAGCTGATAGAGGCATACGACACTCGTTTCACCATATCGTCAGGACGACATCCTGAAACGAATGGGCAAAGTGAGCAAATGAACCGCTTGTGCCAACAACTCTTGCGCATGAATGTCAGGCCCGATCAAATTGATTGGGACGAGAACTTACCGAAAATAGCTAGTGCATACAACAGCAGTGTTCACACTGCAACCGGACGCACTCCTAACGCACTACATAAAGGGTGGAAGCCGCGACGTCCCATTGATGTATTGACCAGGGACCAATTTTTACGGCTACCGCCAGGGACTCGTGAATATGCAGTTATGTTCTAGGAAGACATCCTGAAAGTTAAGGAGAACCTAAAGAAAGTACAAGAACAGATGATTAACCAGACCACCAAACATCAAAGACTTGCTAACTTTCAAGTAGGTTACATGGTTTGGGTAAAGTCTAATGAGTTCTCCTTGGAAGAAGATGTTTCACAGAAATTGTTGCCTGTCTAATTTGGGCCCTGGGAAGTCCTCAAAGTAAGTGGAGATGCAGAAGGACCGTCCTACAGAATTGATATTCCCCCGCATCTCAAAACCTATCCTGTATTACATGCCTCTAAGTTGCTACCGTATGTGGAGGGAGATGAGTTTCCTAACAGGCCTTCTATGATTCCACCTTCGATGGAAGGAAGTTATGAAGTAGATCAGATTGTAGACCATGGGTTCTTCTCCACCGAAAGGCGTGGACGACCGCAAAAGCAGTTCAAGGTAAGGTTTAAGACTCAAAAACCTTCCGAGGATCAGTGGTTTAGCAAACAACAGCTCCTTGAAACTGCTCCTGACATTGTCTCTGCATATGAGCGTGGATTGAAAGGTTAATTATTTCTGCGATGGAACTCGAAATTGGGTCGGCAGGAATGCAGTAACCCGCACTCAGCAGAGGCCGGGCTGTGTGACCACGCACCGCCCGGTCCAGCCCAGCGTCTGGCCAGTGAGACCCAGCGTTGGACTGGGGAAATTCAAAGGTCAAAGTCAACTGTCTGGTCGCAGGTACCGTACCCAGGTCCACGAACAGATACACATGTGTTGTATGCAGATACCGGGCCAAGACATCGGACCAAGGGAGAAACAGTCGCAGACCGATGCAGGCCGTTTCCGCATCAAGATCTTGACGGCACAGGACCGCTGCACCGGGCATTGACCCTGAGTCAACGCTACTTAAGGTTGACTCCTGGCTTTGACATCATTCGTTCTGTCGCGAGTCAAAGCTGACTCTACTTTGACGCGGCGCTGGCTTGTGAGGTGCTGGCTACTTGCTGACTGTGCACTGGCGTTCTTCAGCGTCGACACGCTGCTTGCTTGCTGGCATGGTGGCTGGCTTGCCCCTGTCTACAAGGTGCTGACGTGGCAGCGCCACGTGTCGTTGCTGATGTGGCTGCTGCCACGTAGTGTGATGGTGACGTGGCTGTGACACGTGTTCATTCGCTGTTCAGACTTTCGTCGTCCGGAAGGAGGTCAGGGACTGTGGGGATGAGATGACACGTACCTGTTTATTGAGGCGACATTGCTGCTCTGTTGATGAAGAGAATGCTGATGTGCCACGTGGCACTTTGAGGAACTCGGATCTGTATCTGGAATGATGCTGCTGGAGAGGGGGCGAATCTGTTTGGCCTGAAGAAGAAGTGGGTTTCTTCTTCTTCTTCTTCTAAGACTCCTCTTCCCCYCTCTCTCTCTCTTGTCTATGTATGTATATACTCGGTTACGGGAACAGATCTGTTCGACATTATTCATCAACAAGATTGGATTACTCGAGTTGCTTTGTCAGTGAGCCATTGGACTTGTGCTGAACGAGCGTTGAGGCTCGTGCGTTACTGTGAACAGTATCTGCATGTCCAATGTGTGTTATCTCGCCTGGGTTCATTGCAAATTTTTCAAATGGCAGTTTGCCGTCTTCTGGCCATCTGCATAGGCTGGACTCATAGGCTTGCTATAGATTTTCGAACATGGATTTTGAATTGGTGGAAGGTTAAGGGTGTTGTCAATTTAGACACTTAAGATTACAATCCCGTAGGGTTATCTGGCTTCTGAGCTCTGGTGCTTCACGCTCAGAAATGCATTTGAAACCCTTTTAGGTTGCCGGATAGGTATTAAGACCTTTTTACTGCGCTTCAGGGGAATTTGTTGAGAAGCTTCTTCGAGATAACAGAGTGGGAAAATGGGACACTGGACCCGGTTTCCAGTTCTGCCGAAGCTGGGTAATGGCCCCAGTATGTTCATCCGGGTTGAATTGTGAGGTCCCCGGCCTCTTCTGAACTTCTGTTATTTGTAATAAAGGTGACCAACTTCTCAAAA
>BFEA01000477.1:57762-69394 GCA_003427395.1 Chara braunii
ACGCAGTAGACTTCTACGACGTTGCTTTGCTCCCATGCAGCGCTGAACAGCTGGAGATGCCAGCAGAATGTGGGAGCAGCGGACTGAAGGGAGGCGTGGGGGTGGACGGTGGCGAGTAAACGGGTAGAGTAGAAGTCACGAAAGAGATGGGGATGGAAGGGATGGGAAAGGAAGGTGACGGGGGTACGGATCTGCTCGAGGGTGAGAAAATCAAGGGGTTGGCGGGACAGCGTCCGAGGTCGAAGGCCTATCGCCCGCATTGGTACGTGGGCGAACTCGGGGACGGGTGGGGCTAGAGGAGGAAGGGGATCGGCGCCGTCTCCGTCGCACGGTACTTGAGGTGGCGGCTGCAGGGTCGCCATCTTCGGGCCTCAGCGGCTCTGGATCATTAATCGGATCGCTACTGATGCGCAGGCTAGCCTCACTAGCGAACTCCAGCTAGCGCTTTCCAGAGGCAATTTCTTCGTGCTTTCGTGCCGCTTCCGGATCTTCCGCCTCCGTTCCCGTACGCATCGCTTCCTCCGGCGGGGCTTCCCACTCGGACCCGGTTCCTTCTTCTTCCTCTTTCTCCTCACTCAGCTCGCCCTTGCTATGTTCACTATAGCTTCCCTCCTTCAATGTTTCTTCGTTGTCGTCTTCTTCTTCGTCGTCGTCGCCGTTGATCACTACTTCTTCTGCCCTCGGGTAGAAGGCGTAAGGGATGATCTCGTACGGCTTCAGATACTCCTGCCGCAATGGTAGCGTATCCTCGTCCCTAGGTTCTTCCAAGCACGAAGTCCACTGAAAGTACGGATCCAAGGATCGCTTGAAAATGTACGGAGCAGGACTGTTGTCACTCTGAAAGTAGATGTCGGGCGAGAGATCGTTTGCCAATTGCACGATCGGTGCGATGAGCTCCTGTGCAATCAACTGACGGTGACCCGGTCATATCGGTCCGAAGAGGAATCCAATAAGATCTCCTTCCGCGTTAGTCCTCCAACCCCTAAATGATTAGCAGCTCCGGATTCTCGATCCACGCCAAATGCTCGCTAGTGCCCGTCCACGTCACCTGTACTCTGGCCAAGCAAAAGGACAGATCCTCAAAAGTTTCGCGCCACAGCCGCCAATGTCCAGGGTGGATAAGAGGGACCGAAAGAGGTTCAAACGAGAAGGAGCGAGAAGGGTGAAGATTGGATTGCCAGAAGGTGGGGAAGAGAGAGGGAAGGCCAAAGATAGACAGAGGAGCGAGAAGATTGGCGTGGTTCATTGAGGACGGGGGAAGGGGACGAGGGTTGGGATCGCAACTGACCGCTCGCGTGGTGATCGGCGAATACCGTCAAGATCCGATGCAAAGATCGGGATGATGTTATACCCTTCCCAGGCGAGGACGTGCTGCCATACGTTGGACACTTGCTCCGTCCACTCGCACAGCGAGGCCAAGATTACGGTATGCCTCAGCGGATTGACCGAGCTGATGTCGCCGGTGAATCCCGCCACTGTGGTGATGTGGCTCGTTCTGGGACCCGCTCGCCGATGAACTGCCGTAACCTCCGCGAACACTATCGAGTTGTCGAGCGCATCGGTCCGGCACTGCGCGTAGCAGTGCGGGAACCTCTCGGCCTCGTCACGCAGGAGTTGGACCAACCTCGTCACGAACACGCAAATGGAGCTTCCTTAGGCCGCTCCGGCCGAGTGCGCCAGCCATACCTCTCGCGAGCCCCTACGACAGGATAGGGCCTACGCGAGGCACATCTTACCTCCACCTTACGGGAGCTGTCACCTCCCTTCGGTGGGCATATCCACGTCGAGCTACCAATCCACAGTATGAAAGTTGATCAGTTGCAATCGTAGAGGTGGACCAGCCGAGGGCGTTTCTCGTTCGCTGTAGCATAGGGAGTACGCACGGTAATACGCCTATCGGACCCGCACGCGGACTGACATCCTGGGGGGGCTGAAGTCCAAAGCGTGGCTCGACGTCGGTCGACTAGGACGCATCCCACGCACCACGCGCACACCACTTTACAAACGCAAAAACAAAACACACACACATACACACGTACGAAACGACACAACACACATAACGCGACAATGCTCCTAGCCCCTCGGTAGTCATCCCATAACTTTCCGATGCGGCAATCAGATAGGCGTCGCGCGCGAGACTTAGTATAAAACTGAGCGGACGCAAGGCTAACTCATGTCGACTCGCAATGCAGGCGTACGCAAGAGTCGCAATGATGGCGTACTATGTAGTATCCATAATCATGCGGTCCTCGTTAATCTCGAGGGTCGCATTCGAAACTCAAGTGTCGGCTGACACGCGCCTTGAGGGTTAATCTCTCGACGCTGGACAACTGTCATCTGCGGTTGAAGACCACACACCCTCTTCTGCACTCTGTGCAGAGCGGGTGGTACACAGGTTCATACCTGTGGTGGTAGTCGTTTCTTGCGGACCTGGGGATAAGTCTTATCCCAGGCCTGGGCGAAAGTCAAGGGGTTTGACTTTGACGGCTGCCACGGACTATAACATCCAACTATAAAAACTCCAAAAAACAAAAGATAACAGAGGGTCTTCCTTTTCACTCAAGCCTAAATCTGGTTAACCCTTGCGCACGATCACTATAACCCGCACGCATACCCAAGACACTTATAATTATATACATAGGTTTTTTTATATAGGACGATCACTTCTCACATTCACAGTGGGGCTCCTCTCAGCCATATATGTATGTAATCGCAGGCAATCACATCCAGAATCCGAACCACAACCGCACCTGCAATCACATCAAAGATTCAACCAGAAGTCCACACACTACACGGGGTGAACTTCAACCATTCCTTGCACTCGTACCCCTCGCCTTAGCCATACAAGCCTCACTCGTGCAACTCTTAAATAAATACTCAGTACTTTCGTTGGATGGTTATTCAATAAAGTCCGGGTGAAAACGCAACGAAACAGTTCAATCACAAGGCTAAAGCCTTTATGTTGAGTGGCAGGAGTAGATTGGGGTTGAATCGTAAACCAAAGAATCGGCAACCGACCTGTTATGAGCGATAACAGAAGATGATCCTCAAGGGATCAAAACCAGTCCAAATCCTGAATCAGACGGTCAAGAGGACCTGTAACACAGGAGAGCCAAACTCAAGCTAAGTCTACATATCCATGAAGAATAATCCCGGTATCACGATCTCACTCAAACTTATCTGCCAACTAAGTCCAAGCCTACCTCTAAGCCAGTGCCCAAAGCAAAGGTAGACTAATGACAGAGTCTCCCCTATTCAGGGTGAATTGTCAAAATTGTCACCTGTCAAAATATAATTTAACTCCTCTAAATCAAGAAAATTTCGGCAGCGCTTTCCGTAGGAAAAGTGCATTTTCAGAATTTATATCAGCCCAAATATGAAAACAAGAAATAGTCTTTGACTTCCCAAAGTCCAATTTTGTCTAACTCCCTGAATTAGCAAAAATTTGGGCAGCACTCCCTTTAGAAAAGGAGACTTCCCAGATTTTTACTAGGTCATATACGATTCAAACAAGTTGAACTTTAAAAAGTCAGAAACTGAACTAACTCCTTGGATTTGCAGAAATTTCGGGAACGCTTCCCGTAGAAAAAGTAGCTTACCAAAATTTATACAAAGCCAAGTATAACAAAAGATCTCAGAAACTACGAGAATCGATCTAAGTAAAAAAAACTTAGCTCAGAAAATGCAGGAATTGAAACTAACTTCTATGGCTCTAGCACGTGGCGAGCGACTAAAGCAACTACCTATCAAATTGAAACTTAGACCAAGTAGTTGCCTCACTCAGTCACATGCAGGCCAAACCATAAAGGTAAGTACTCTCACCATCCCCATGTCAAGCTGAACAAACAATAGTTCATGGTCTCTCAATGCCTTGACCCTTTATACCCATCTTACATAAGGCATAGGTCAGGCCGCCTGAACTTACAGAGTGTGCCCAACTTAGCCAGGCCTAAAGTCAGAATACCTAAACTTATAGACCGTTCTGACTTAGCCAAGTATACACAGACAAAGGACACTACTACTTTTCTCTTCCTTGTGCATATGACTAGACCACTCTAGTCGCCCTGAACTGTTTAATTAGCCAAGTTATGTATACTTCTCTGCACTTAGTCTTCCAAATAGACATAGGGCTGAGCCGCTCATCTTAGAATGTTGCTCAGCCTGCCCAAGCTTACCTTCAGTTATATCTCTTGATTATACTCTCTTCAATTTACGATAAGCTATAGTCAGGCTGTCCAATCTTATGGAACCCGCGCCTGACTAGCCTGTTCATAGATAAATTAGTAGTAAAGTATAGTCAAATTATAATCATTGGGTTCCAGCATGTGCGAGAATTTGAGTCAAGCCCCCTCAACTTACAGAAGGGTCTGCCTCTCCACCTGATTCCTTTCTCTCTGAGCCTTCCTGTGTGTGGCATTGGGTCAAGCCCCCTGAACTTACAAAAGGGTCTGCCCTTTGTCAGGTTCATTCCCTTAAAACAAAAGCAGAAAGAAACTGAACCACCTAAACTTACAGAACAGTTCGGCCCTTTCGTTCAGAAACAAAAGAGACTCAGGAAAACCCAAAGAAACCAAGGCAACTCAAGGCACCAAAACTTATTGAGCGCCCTGAGTTCCCGAAAGTCGATCACAGTCAAACTCCTCACAAGTCAGAGTCAGAACACCTAAACTTATAAAGCATCCTGACCCCCCATGCAATTCACAGCACCGGGCCTCCCCAAACTTATGGGGACATCCCAGCCTCCAGAGCTTCAGGCCACCTAAACTTATAGCGCGGCCTAGGCTCCATGCAATCCAAAAATAAACAAAGCGTTGGGCTTCCCCAAACTTATGGGGACCTCCCAACCTTAACGACCTAGTTAATCTGCACCCAGTACTGCCTTCCTCCCAACCTTCCCCCCAGATGCAACCCCTTCTGTTCATAGTCTGCCTTCAGGCAACCAAACAAATCTGAAACTGAACTTGCACACTCATTCCTTTACTTTAGTCTGACTTATGTCCTGAAAGTCAAACTCAAAACCAAGTACAGGATTCACACAATACCCTCAATCAAACCATAGAATGACGTACAGGTAGGGGTTATAACTGGGTTTATAAAAGGAGTCAGGGAATTACCGCTTTGTTCCCTGCCTCCAGAACTCCTCCTGAGTCCCAGCAGAGCTCCCGCAATCGGTGGGGCGAACCTCCCATAGAGGCCTTGGCGCGGATTACGGGTTGCAATCCCGCCTGCCGCCTTCCTCTCAGAACCAACAGACCAGACTCAGAGTAAGAAGGGCAGAAAGAGATGGTTCCAGACTCTCAGATCCAAAAATGGTGCGCTCTGACTCGCAGGAGAGGGCCTTGAAACCTTCGGCGCCTGAGGGCCCCGCAATGATGGTCACAGCTTGCAGCCGCCGGTCAAATCTGAAGCCAAATTGCCAAACGTCGGCCCTCTGATGACCCTCCACCTCGCAGCGGTGACCCCCCCCTCCCTGAGCCTAAGCCTTTTCACAACCCACAATATCGCTCCGTCTGGTCAAGCTACCTCTATGCAACCTAGAAAGGCCGAGTTCGGATAGTGCACATCCCCCGTGCTCTATTCGAATTGCCAGGGGAAGTGCAGCAACTCAGCGCCAGTTCATAGCCTATCTGCGATCACCAACACGTTCACTCCAGTAATTTGGATCAGTCAGCAAGGAGCCAAGTCCGCAGCGGCCGTAATTCTTAGTTGACAACAGAACTCAGCCCGAGTACCCCAACACACTGCTAATCAGCAACTCGGAAGTTTGTTAGCAGCAGCCTAGAGGAGCGCAGCTAAGCGCCGACCCCCAACCGACCCAACGAACTGCACCCCAATAGCGGTACTCCCCGGGGGTGCTGCAGCAGTCGGCTGGGCTCTTTCCACAGTCTCTGATCAGGTTGCCCCGGGGATGCAGCAGCAGTTGGCTGGGCTCTTTCCACAGTCGGTGGTCAGCTCACAAGCAACCGGCGTCAGTGCAGATCGCCACCCAGTCAGGTACGTACCCCTATTGGCTATGGTATGCTACCCTCTCTCTCTCTCCGCACGTATCCCTTCCCTCTGAACGCAGCCCGCGACACCGAAAATGCCATCGCCTTCACTCTGTGACTCGTCCTACTTCCTAACCAGTGCACCTGGCCAAATACCTGGCCCGGTTCATCCACTCCCCATGCACCCACTGCAGATAGTCGCGCTGCTGCTGCATCTAATTGCGCACTCGACCAAGTATGTGCGCTCACGTCAATGTCGTCGTCCGGTTGGGCAGCGTTCGGCACGACAGGTAAGCCTTCAACCTCGCAGCTGCCTCGCCGTGCTACTGCTCCATCGCCCGTTGCTTCCCTCCCCATCTGACTGCACCTGGCCCCAGTTCACGTCCAGATTCGCCCACGCTCATTGCTGCTCCGCGCCATACTGCCCGGCCAGCCCCGCTGTCTGTTGCTTGCTCCGCTATCCGCTTTTGCCTTGCGCCGCCCTGCCCGCTGCTCTGTCTTTCACTCCCTATGCAGCGCCTGCTTCTCCCTCGCTGCGCCCTATCTACCTCGCATGCACCTATGGCGTTTCCTCGTCCGGGTTCATTCCCGGCACTCCTCCGTATCATACCCGGCCAAATGCACCCCGTATCATACCCGGCCAAATGCACCCAGAAGGAGGGAACGAAATACAAAAATTAGAATGGATCTTCCGCCAAAAAACGGGAAGATACATTGTCAATCCCAAGTTCCTTCGTTGCCTCCCCTCTGCGCAAGCCCCTCCTTACTAATCTTCTATTCTACTAATCCTCTTTCCAAACTAACCTCATAATGGATATCGCCTACCCAAAAAACCCCGACCTCGATACTTGTTTCACCCGATTTCATCACGAATCGGGCAGAACTCGTTTCTTCTCCCCGTCGTCCTCTCCTCCTCCATAGCTCAGCGGAGTCTCTTCTCTCTCTAACTCCAAATCTACTATCCTTTCGCTTAAACTAACGCTACTATCCGAATCGCCCGGGGTCAAAACCGCGGGAATAACCCTTTTCTCTCTCGATTCCTTTAAGCAACGAGAGGATTATGCCGTTCAGCTTGCGCCTAACTCAACGTCCGCCATCTTCACTATCACATGCACCCGGTGTCCGAACCCGTCCAGGTTCAATCGGCCCCTTCTGCCTCGCCCAACGCCCGCAGCGCTGCTACGCAGCGCTGTCTGGTCCGCCCTTCTGTCTCTCGCCCCCCTCTGCCTTGCTTAGTGCCCGCCTGTACTCCGCACAACTTCATGGCCAGGTTCAGCCCGCTACCCCACTCCGCTGCCCGGCGCCTGTCACCCCGCTACCTCTCCCTCTGCACGCAACCCGTCACTCGCCATGCTACCACCCCACTACCTCATCCTCGTCACCGTTCCCAGATGCCTCACCCATTGCTCCCTGACACTCTATCCGAATGGATCCGGCGCTAAACCGCGCCCGGGTTCATTCCTCCCTCCTTCGTAGTGTTGGCTCCGCTCCCCGTGGCGCTGTCCCTCGTCAGTGCGGCCGCAGCGCACAACGGAAGGTAACAACAACAACGAAAAACTCAGGCTGTTCCCGATTTATGCGTGTCAGCGTCGCGCAGGGACCATACTAATCTTCCCTATGTCGTTCCAAATTCGACAGATGTCCCGAAGGACCTAGCCAGGGCGATGCCCCGCGACTATCCCAAAGGCCACTCGGCCTCCCTCCTCCCTGCACGTACCCGGCCTACTCTACGACCGGGTCCACTCCTTATTTTTGTGAGCCTAACCCCCTGCGCCGCTGGCAGAGCAAATCGTTATCGGTATGGCTCCAGATCTTTGCGGATCTCCCAAAACCCCGCTTGCCATGGCGCATCACGGCCCCTCTATAGCCCTAAGGACATGGGTCCGTATCCGGGCTCTCCCGACAAAAACTGAGGGGGATAGCCCCACGGGACCCTCAGCCCCTCAGCTTTCGCTGCTTTCCGCCGCCGTCCATCGGCCCCGAACCCCGTACCTTTGCCATGCAAACACCGAAGTCCGACACTAGCTCGTGCGAAACCCAATATACGCCAACACGCCACGGTGCTTAGGCTAGAAAAGCAAAACGGCCGAGGCCCCGCCTCCGTTTGTAACCAAGCCTGCGGCCGCCGGGCACTCGCCCCGGCCTACCCAAACTGCGCCGTAACTGCCCCGCGCGCCATCCTGCGGCACCCCCGCTCATCGCATGAAGTCGCGCCATCGTTGCCGATGCCGTTGTCGGGGGCGTACTCCGCACGTGCGCTCGACTTGGTCAAACGTAGCCATCGAAAGAAAGTATCCCTGGGCCCTAGATCCTAGTTTAATCAAAAGTGACCAATATAAAAGTAGGAGCGAACCGACCGGCGTCCGCGCTGGTTTCATAATCAACAATATAAACGAAATCACGCGCGCCTCAAACCTGCGCACCCACGCACCCTCTACTTTAGTCACCCATCCTACCAACGTAGATTACAGACACGGCCGCGCCTAGCGCGGCACGCTTAAACTTTAAACCAAGACTATTTTCTGTCACTTGCAAGAACCAGGGAGGATACCCTTGTAAGGGTATTCGCGCCGACAGTGTGAGGGCTTCCTTCTATCCGAAACGAGGCGGCGGCACAGATACCTTCGTTGCAGAAGAATCGCATCAAACGGCGAAGATCCGTATTGAGTCGAGGGTGACAAACTTGCCGAATCTCTGAGATGTGGCCACGTGGCTGCCGCAACTGTTCGTCAAGAACCCGCTCCGTGATAAAACTCATGGCGAGGTCGGAGAGGAGGACGAGGGACAAGAAGGAGAAAGAGGAGAGAGGGTTGGATCGTCGTCGTTTTCCTCGCTTTCCGAAGAAGAAGAGGGAGGAAGATCGGAAGGAGGAAGGAGACGGAGGTAGGAGGTATGCCGGACGATGGGGACGGAGCTATGGCTGGTGCTAGCCTCAGGCGCGATGCGCACCGTGTTAGCGCCGTTGGGTCCGAGTTCGACAACGCGAAAACAGCCAGAGAACTTGGGAGCGAGTTTCCGGTCGCGTGCACATTTACGTACCTGCACTAGGTCCCCCAATTTATACTGGTACTAGGGCCCAGCATTTCCGTTCCGGGCCTCGTAGCTACGGACCTGTCTACCGTGGGCCAGCTCGGTCATCCTTTGTCTTTTTCGGCCTAGCTTCAGAACGACCTGTTCCATTAAGTCGGCGTACCTTTTGGCCTTAGCCTTGAGGGCCGCACGCGTGTCTCCACCCCCTGCTTCGGCAATTTTCGAGTTACCCTAGTAATCGACACAGGGGAGGCTATTAGTTCGAAGCTGAAAGGGGGTGAACCCCATAGACTCGTGAGGGGTGGCCCGATGGATGCCGACGATCTGATATACGATCTCGGGCCAAGGACGCGTGTCGTGTGCCGCTAAGTTTTTGCAAAGGGCGGGTTTAATCATACCGTTGGCATTCTCGGCCAACCCGTTCGACTGGGACACGTGGGGTGCCGTATATCGGAGCGTGACGCCCCTTCGCGCAAGTAGTTCTTCTACCTCACCTTTAAATTCAGATCCATTGTCGGTTAGAATTTCTTCTGTATCTAGATGAGTATAGAGGAACCGTTCGATGTACGTGGCTATTTCTGCGGCCTTTTGGTCTTACAGGGATAGACTTCGATATACTTGGAGAAGTGGTCAATAAATACTAATAAAATAGAATATTCACAGCGGTTTGGGCCAGGTGGCACGTCAATATCTGTCGTGTCCATACTGACTCGCTGAAAATGACACTCTACTTCCGTTGGTACGATCGTGTTTGGTCCCCGTATACGGGCGCGATCAGCGGCACAGACCACACAGTTAGCGACAATGTATTTGACATCATCTCGTATATTGGACCAGAACCATCGGTTCTGGTCTACAGTTGCCTCCGTGACACGTATCGCGAAATGAGCGGCCTGTTCCTCGTGAGTAGATCGGATCCAATCATATCTCTGGAAGGGATGGGGAACTGTCAACCACAAACCCGATCCGTCAGTTTTATATTTTTCCAAATGACCGTTGATCCATCGATGGTCCCGAGATCTCTCGGTTGCCCTACGTCTGTCGTGTTTGGTGAGGTGGCCCAATGATAATCCTGCTAATTTTGCCAATAAAAATTTTTCCGTCCAGACTTCCGTCCGTCGGTATTTTTCGTTGTATTGAGGACCGTCCGTACGGGCGGCCTCGAATCGAACCTCCGTGGGGAGTTTGTTCGTTCTACACAGGGAGCACCTCCATTTCTTGCTACTCGTTCGATATCGAACGCAGGCTCCGTGCGCACGATTGACACACGTGGCATATTCCACCCAATCGACAAATCCGGTCTCGAAGGGATAACAGTCGACTCCGTAAACCGGTGCAATACGGGTGCAAAAATAGCAGAATTTATCGGGGAGGGCGTCGAAGAAAGTTGAGGGAGTAAGAGGGGCAGAATTAGTTGGAGAAGAAGGGGTTGTGGAGGCAGGCAGGGTAGTCATGATGACAGAAGGGGAGAGACGGGACTGAATTATGGAGAAAGTAGAGCAGGCAAATTAGTCCTCGTGTCACTTACTGCTTCGACAAAATCTCCACTTGGTCGTACCGAGGTCCAATCTTCTGCTCGGGCTCGTTCCACAGAATCACCTCCTCATTCCTCGGAACTTTCTCAGGCCGGTGCAGTCGTGTCAATCCATCCGCATTCCCATGTCTCTCGTGCTTCCGATGACGTATGTCAAAGTCCATGCTCGGCAGCACCGTTGCCCATCGCCCAATCATGCCCGAGTAATCCTTCGACTTCTTCAGAGCTAACAGTGGCTCATGATCAGTCACCAGGGTGAACTTTCGTCCATACAGGTAAGCACGAAAGTGACAGACTCCCCAGAGAGCCACATAGCATTCTCCCGTCGAAGTGGCGTAGTTGCGCTTACAGGCGGGTACTAATTTGGACACATACTCCACCACACTCTCGGGTCCGCTTGATCCCACCAGGGCAAGGATCGCCGAAATGGCCTCTGGCTGCCAGTCGGTGATGAGAACAAAAGGCTTTTCGGGATCCGGTCTTATAAGGACTGGAGCCGAAATGAGAGCAGCCTTGAGTTTGGAAAACGCTTGATCGCACTCCGGCGTCCAGATCAACGGCCGATCCTTGCGCAGGAGATTTGTGAGGGGTCCCGCAATCACCACGAAGCCCTTGATAAATCTTCGGTAATACGAGGCTAGGCCCAGAAAGGCGCGAACTTGCATGATGGTGGTAGGAATTGGCGCGTCCCTGACAACTACCACCTTTTGCAGCTCCGATTGGAGTCCCTTGTCTGTCACCACGTGCCCCAGGAAAGAAATGGCGGTGAGGAAAAACTGGCACTTCTCAAGCGCCACCTTGAAACCTGCATCTCGTAACGCATGCAGTGCCCACTCGATGTGCTGCACGTGTCCCTCGTAGGAACTCGAATACACTAGGATGTCATCCATGTACACAATCACGCAGTAGTTGATGATGCTCTGTGCCAAACGAGTCTTCCGTACGAAATTCTGAAAAGCCATGTTCATGGCCCGCTGAAAAGTTGTAGGGGCATTGCAGATACCCATCGGACATCGAATCCATTGCCACGTGCCTTCGAAAAGCACAAACGCTGTTTTCGGTCGATCTTCCTCTCGGACAA
>BFEA01000477.1:122784-138557 GCA_003427395.1 Chara braunii
CACACACACACACACACACACACACATACACACACACACACACACACACACTCACACACACACACACACACACACACCTTTCTTCTTCTTCTCTTTCCTCTCCTCGTCCTCCACCCCCTTGTCCCCTCCCCCTTTCTCGTTCTCCCTCTCTCTCTCTCCTCGTCATCCCTGTCTCTCTCTCCCTCGTCCTCCCCCTCCTCCGCCTTTTTTTTTTTTGCCTTTTTTAATTCTCCATTGAAATTGATATTTCTTTTGTTCCTTGTTCTCGCAGGTGCATCGTCAGCGTCTGCGTCGTCAGCAGGTGTTTCGTCCGCACCTGCCACGTCAGCAGCTAGCCTCGTGAGCAGCAACCGCTTCAACAGCAGCTGCAGCACCCAGAGCACATTCCAGTGCAGCAGCTGCCACGTGAGCAGCAACCGCGACAACAGCAACCACGTGAGCAGCAACCGCTTCAGCAACGGCAGCAGAAGCACCCACAACACCTTCGATTGTCATGTCAGCAGCCACCGCGACAACAGCAGCCACGTGAGCAGCAACCGCTACAGCAGCGGCAGCTACAACCGCTTCAGCAGCAGCCGCAGCAACCGCTTCAGCAACAGCAGCCACTGCACCTTCCAGTGCCAGCTCCCGCAACAGCATCAAAAGCAGCAGTCGCGTCAGCAGCAGCCACTTCAGCAGCAACCCCGCACTGACTCTGCAGCATCACCGGTGTCATGGCAGGGGAGCAACGGGAGTTGTTCCGGGACGACATGACCTGCAGTAGGGACCATGTCGTATGGTCTTGGGTCACTGCTGGGCAGATGCTGTCGGGCAATGCTCGTGGGTCGAGAAGACTGCGGTGCAAACTCTGCAACAAGGAGTACTCCGGTAATCGGAAGCGTCAACAAGAAAAATTTCCCAGAATTAAATAATCGTTGTAGCGTAAAATTACGTTCTAAATTTCAAAATTTCATTCCATCTTAAAAAATGTCATTCCAATTTTAAATTTTTTCGTCTTACTTGAAAACTTTCCTTCCAAGAGTGGGGTATCCCTTCCTATTTGAACTGCATGCTAGAGATAGAATGAAAGTCTGGATGAGTTCATAAAATATTTTAATTGGACTGCCATTCTAAGTTAGGATTTCCAGTCATAAATAGGTTAATCCAATCTAAATTAGACGATATTTGTTGTAGTAGAATGAAAGTCTAATTAAAACATTTCATAAACTCGTCCAGACTTTCATTCCATCTTGAACAAATAGATGTAGTTGGAAGGGAAAACTCATATTTAGACAGGAACTTATCAAATTAAATTGGAAATTTTATAATTGGACAAACATTGGAATGATAATTTATAAATATAAAGAATTTTTTTTTTATGGAATGTTTTTTCAACTTTCATTTCTCATGGGAATTTTTCTGTTGGTGCGTGGGAGCACTTCATTTTGGCAAGGGCGTCTGCCAGGTGTCCACATTCGAACCTGTCGATTTGGAGGAGGCTGCATGGCATCGATGTACAGCTGCCACCGGACCTGCATGAGAGGGTGCAGCGCGTGTTGGAGAKGGAGAAGAGCGACGAGGGAGACAATCCTGTTCTGGGTGGAGGAGAAGSGGGCGAAGGCGGGATYGCTRAGGATCCCGRGGAGGCACYGGGTGGGGACACCATGGAGGTTGACATCGGCGAGGATGAGGGGACGAGGGGTGTTGTGATAGGCGGCCTTGCTACTCCAGGGAGGGCCGGTTCCTCGCMGSTTGTGGTGCARGGGGCACGCATACGTGGCCCGACGAGGSAGATGAGCATCAGGGGGGTTGCRAAGAACTCAAGGCAGGAGGACATAGATGACTCATGYTGCGAGTTCTTCGTGGAGAACATCATACCGTTCAACGCTRCCAGAAGCAAGAGCTTCAGGAAGTTCATGCTGACGTGTATCGGACCACAGCCTGTGGGGAGTCATCGACTCGTGCCTACTGGGTACAACCCCCTCAGGTGTCGCCTGCCCGATCGTTTGAGCAAGAGGTTGGTGAATGAGGAGCAGGCGATCCGTGACGACTGACAGGTGACTGGCTGTACGTTCATAACTGATGGCACCACAAACATCTGTGGACGATCACTTATGAACTACATCCTCGCAGGCCGATCGAAGCCTGTTTTCGTGAAGTGCGAGGATGTGAGCGAGGGAGACAAGGACTCTGTAGCTGTCGTTGTCGGGTGGAAGCGGTTCCTCAGAGAGTGGGGGGTGGAAAAGATCACGGCGATATGCGCTGACTCTTTCGCCGGGAACACGAGTGCTACGAGGATGTTGAGGGAGGACCCCGAGTTCGCACAGATCTATCGGATCCCTTGCACGGTGCATTGCATGGACCTCCTGATGCACGATATAAGTAAGAAGGAGTTGGCAGATGACATCATCACCAAGGCCAACAAAATAGTGAACTTCTTCCGGGTTCACAGGTGGCCTCGGTCGGAGTTGAGGACGTAACTGTTGAACTACACTCACTTCAAATGCACCTGCCTCCTTCGGCCTGCTCAGACAAGGTTTGGGACGAACTATGTGTTGCTGCAGCGACTCGAGGTGTGCGAGAGGGCCATCGTGCGTATCGTCACTGGACACGGTTGGGAGACCATGCTGTGGCGAGGGGATATTAGGGCGAAGGCCTACTTCGTGGAGGAGACAGTTCTTGACAAAGCATTTTGGGCTGATATCAAGAAGCTGACTGTCGTCATGAAGGGGCCTTATAATGTGTTGCGAGAGGTGGACAAAGATATTCACTGCTTGTCACGAATCTATTATATGGCGTGTCGGCTTCCTGGCTTCGTTAGCTCGGCCCCCCTCTCTGCGGACTAGCGAGATGACCTTCACAGGGATGTCGACAACAGGACGGACATGCTGCTCAGCCCCATCCATGTCTTTGCACGTTTGCTGGATCCTATGTTGAGGGACATTACTATTTTCAGTAATGTCGACCTCATGGCACAGTTCGAGAGCGTTGTGGAGCGGCTGATCGGGAAGCGTGGGAGCTCGAGATTTGACGACTGCATGGATCAGTTGTATGAGTTCCAGTTTGGGAGAGGAGTCTTCGGCACCCCGCAGGCAAAGAAACGGGTTGAGAAGGACAATACGGTGCTATGGTGGGAGGCGCATGGTGCAGGGCATCCAGAGATCCGAGAGCTGGCGCTGAAGGTGCTCTCCATCCGGACGACTTCCTCTCCGGCTAAGAGGAACTATATCCAAGAGCTGGCGCTGAAGGTGCTCTCCATCCGGACGACTTCCTCTCCGGCTGAGAGGAACTAGAGAACTTTGGCTCTCGTGCAGACGAAGTCGAGGAACAAGTTGCACCACCAGCGCACCGAGAAATTGGTGGCCTCGCACTGGAGTTTGAGGCTCAAGAGTAGGGGGCAGGATGGGGTCACTGTTGCAGGAGGATGGTTGGGGCTCGCAGCCAACTGGGAGGACGAGGACTTGGAGGGTGACATGGCAAATGTCACAGAGGCAGTTAATGACATTGAGGCAGCTGGTGAGGGCACTGCTTCTGCGGTTGGCAGCACAAACATTCGCCCCGATCCCACAGCGCCGTCCACTTCAAGATCGGTGCAGAGGTTGGTGGAGGTGGAGGTGGAGGAGAAGGAGGAGGAGGAGGCCGATGAGGACAATGACGATGATGTTCCCGACGAGGAGTGGGTGGACGAGAGATCGGACTCGGACAGATCGTGGACGCGGAGAGAGGGCATGGCCCCCTATGTTAAAGGCACACAATCTGGATTAAGGTCCCGGACGCGGGCGCGGCCAGAGGCGCAGCAAGGGGAGCAGCAGCAGCAGGACCAGGTTGAGCAGCAGCAGGACCAGGTTGAGCAGCAGCAGGAGCGGGTTGTGCAGCAGAAGCAGCAACAGGAGCAGCAGCAGGAGAAGCAGCAGGAGAAGCAGCAGGAGCAGCAACAGGAGCAGCAGCAGGAGCAGCAACGTGGGCAAGGGGATAAGGAGCAGCAGCAGCAGCGAGGGGATGAGGAGAAGCAGCAGCATGAGACGGATGAGGAGCAACCGCAGCAGAGGGAGAAGGAGCTGCAGCAATAGAGGGTGAATCCCGCAGTCCAGCAGGAGACCGCAGTGCAGTCGTCAAGAGATGTGCACGAGGAGGGTGAGGCAGAGGGCGAGCAGGGTCGCAGCGCGGTGCGAGGATTTTACAGTTCTTCTCAGCGGTCGCCTCTCGTTGGCCGGTGTCGCGCGCATCGGTCTGACACCGCATGGGGCAACGCGGGACCCTCCCGGCCGCGTCACGGAGGAGTTGGTTTATATCCTTCGTCGCAAAATATACATGGAGCTTCCATAAGCCGCTTCGGCCGAGTGCGCCAGCCATACCTCTCGCCAGCCCTTACGACAGGATAGGGCCTACGGGAGGCACGACTTACCTCCACCTTACGGGAGCTCTCACCTCCCTTCGGTGGGCGTATCCCCCCCGAGCTACCAGTCCACAGTACGAAAGCTAATCAGTTGCAATCGCAGAGGTGGACCAGCCGAGGGCGATTCTTGTTCGCTGTAGCATAGGGGGTACGCGCGGTAATACGCCTCTATCGGACCCGCACGTGAACCGACATCTTGGGGGGCTGAGGTCCCAAGCGTGGTTCGTCGCCGGTCGACTAGGACGCATCCCACACACCACGCGCACACCACGTTTACGAACACAAAAATAAAACACACACACGCACACATACAAAACGACACAACACAAACAACGCGACAACGCTCCTAGCCCCTCGGTAGCCGACCCATAACTTTCCAACGCAAAAATCGGATAGGCGTCGCGCGCGAGTATAAAACCGTACGGGCACAGGGCTAACTCATGTCGACTCGCAATACAATCGTACGCAAGCAGTCACAATGATGGCGTACTATGTAGTGTCTATAATCAAGCGGTCCCTCGTGAATCCGAGTAACGCTTATGACACTCAAGTGTCTGACTCGAAGTGTCGTGACGGTCTAATCCCTCACGACATTGCACGGCTGAAGGAATAGTCGTGCAGCCGCCGCGAGACCTCCGGCATTTGGTCTGAGCGTCTCGGTAGGGAAGGCAAATAGGATCTGCACGGGGGAAGATTCCTTCCCGGCAGAGTCTTGGGCTTGGGATGTCCTGGACAAGGACCTTGAATCCCGGCCTAGGACCAACGTCCGACTATAAAAATCTTCTAAAAAATTAAGGTAAAAAGGGGAATATCCCTTTTTCTTAAACACATAATTTGTTTAACCCTTATGCACATAATCTCAGTAAGTCGCGCACATATCCAAGGCACATATAAATATATATATAAGGCTTATTTATATAGGACGATCACTTCTCACAGTCATAGTGAGGCTCCTCTCAGCCATATATGTATGTAATCGCAGGCAGTCACATCCAGAGTCCGAACCACAAACATACCTGCAATCACATCAAAGATTTAACCAGAAGTACACGCACTACACGCGGTCAACTTCAAGCATTCCTTGCACTCATACCTCTCACTTTAGCCATACAAGCCTCACTCGTGCAACTCTTAAATAAATACTCATTACTTTTGTTGGATGACCATTCAATAAAGTCCGGGTGAAAACACAACAAAACAGTTCAATCACAAGGCTAAAGCCTTTAGGTTGAGTGGCAGGAGTGAATTGGAGTTGAATCGTAAACCGACGAATCGGCAACCGACCTGTTATCAGTGATAACAGAATGTGATTCTTGTAGGATCAAGTTGAACCTAGTCCTGAACTTGAATCAAACGATCAAGAGGACCTGTAGCACATGACAGGTCAATGCCCCAGGCTAAACCTATAAGTCTGTGGGGAACGATCCACATAACATGTTCTTACCAAACTCATTCTAGTTAATTGTATCTAAGCCTACCTCTAAGCAAATGCCCAAAGAAAGGTAGACTCATGACAAAATTTCCCCTATTCAGAGTGGACTACCAGAATCGTCACCTGTCGAAATATAATCGATCTCCCTTAAACTAAGAAAATTTCGGCAGCGCTTCCCGTAGGAAAAGTGTCTTTCCAAAATTTATATAAGTCCAAATATGAAAGCAGAAATAATCTTTAACTCTGGAAAGTCCAATTTTGTCTAACTTCCTGAATTAGTAAAAATTTGGGCAGCACTCCCTTTACTAAGGGAGACTTCCCAGATTTACACTAAGTCAGATATGAATTCAAAAGACCTCGGTCGCTGCACTTGCCGGATCGACACAATATGCCCGCCTGGTCTCATTAGTCGCTCGCTAATGACCGGCTCGGTAGAAAAGCTCATGGCTATAGAGAAGGAGATGGAGATGGGGGTTGAGAGGGAGGAGAATCAGAATAGTCGAGTTCAAGGTCGTGGCCTTCCTCTTCGGAATTGAGGGACGACGTGGACGAGGGGAGAGATGGAGAAGGAGGTAGGGGATGAAGATAGGACGTGTGTCGGATGATCGTTCGAGCCGATCGGCTTCCTGAAACCTCCGGCGAGAGCCGCACTATGTTCGCTCCGCTAGGACCGAGCTCAACTACGCGAAATCGCCCGAAGAATCGTGGCGGTAACTTGCCCTGGTGAGCACATTTCCTTACCTTCACCATGTCCCCTTATTTATAATGAGGCCGAGGCCAAGCGTTCCCATTTCGGGCCTTATAGCTCCAAAACCGTCTTTCGTGGGCCATTTCAGTCATCCGCTGTTTTTTTCGGGCTAACCAGGGGAGGGCCTTTTCCATCAACTTTAAATGGCATTGGGCTTTGTCCTTGACTATTGCCATCGTGGTTCGCCGCGCAAGGGCCGACTTTGTTGCAGAACATGAAAGACAGTTTCATCTTTACCTTTTCTATCTTTTTCGGTTTCTCCGGATTCACACTTACCTTGACTGGTGACTTTGAGGAATCAGGAGACTTTGGAGGCGAAGAGGGAGGAGAAGATCTTGGTGGAGAAGACGACGGATTCAGAGGTCCTCCTCCATTAGACGACTTATGATCCTTAGAAACAACGGACTTCATTGCGTCACGCATCAATTTCTTCTCTTCTGTCTTATCTTCCTTACCTTCGTCTTCTTTACCTTCTACCGGATTCTTCCCTTTTTCAATATTTGTCATAGTTCGTAATCCTACAACAATCTCGTCTAACTGATTTTGTTATCTCTCGATTTTTTCTTCCAAAAAGGTAAGGTAAGTCATGATGTGATACAATGTTTGTGTTATGTCCGTCTGTTCCTTACCTTTTGTTCCTATTACCTGTCTGATTTCCTTTACCTTTTGTTTTCGTCTCAGTTCTTGTTCGTGTTTCCAAGCCAGTTCTTCTTTCTTCCTTTCTTCTGCAGCCAGCGCCTCTCTTAATTGCTAGATGTTCGCGTCAATCATAGCCTCGGTCACTTCCAGGCTGATTTCCTCTTTCCTAGACAACTCCATGACTTCTTCCAGCTGCTTGATAGCAAACTGGTTCAGCGCTTGCCGGCACAGGGCCATCATTTATAACACTTCGGCCCCGACAGCCACAACTTCCATGGCTGTAATTGCTTGCTTCAAACGGTTCTCTACCGTCTGCAAATCAAACGGATTACGAACGTGTCGTTCGACGTCCAGTTCGGACATATGCAAATCATTCAATAGCTGGTTCGATAGAGCTAGTAACTCTTGTTTCTTTGTCTCCGTCTGTTTCCTTGTCTTGGGATTGGAGGATCCTTCGCCCGCAAAGAACGTCATCGGAAAAAGAAGCAAGAGTATTTTCCACATGCTAAACATCTTGGAGGTCAGGTTTGAGGAAATATTTGCAATAATGAAACAGAAAAATAAAGAGAAATAATAAAAAGGAACAGATCTCTATTTATCATAATTGTTGTTCTTTTGTCGGTTTGATGACATCCTATTCGAGAGTATACAGGTACCGCGCCAGACCCGTGTGCTCAAATACAACACACAAGTAAGTACGCACAACACCACAACACAGCAAACGACAAGGTAAGTATTCCAACAACAACAACAACCAATTTGTCAGCACCCTTCTTCTTTCTGCTGAGTCATCCAGGTGTCAATTTGTTGATGCACCCTCCTTGACAACTGGCACTACAGCTGTCTCGTCAGTCGTTCAATCGGCCGTACCACCGTCGTCTTCGGAGTGCTTCTCTTACTTGGCAGCCACCTGCCTTCGGAGTGCTTCTCTTACTTGGCAGCCACCTGCCTTCGGAGTGCTTCTCTTACTTGGCAGCCACCTGCCTGCCACGTGTCATCCATGGAGTGCTAACATAGCAGATTCTGCCACGTCAGCACTAGTGTGAAGTCAATCAATAAAGGGATGCTACGTCAGCAAATGTGTTCTCCGTTCTTTTCACGTGCCACTTCCACGCGTCGTATCGTGATACCGTCGCCGTTCCAGCCAATCGGACAATGCCACGTAAGCCAATGGAGACCGATGCCACGTCAGCAGGAAATCAACACCTCAAGAAGACAGGTGTGATGGCTTCTCCCCTGCCACGTCAACAATCAGTCCTGACTTTCCCAAAAGCCACGTCAGCTTCTGTAACAGACCTGGTCGTGCATAAACTGCTAATGCAGTGTGAGAATGCCACGTCAGCAGGCACGTAAGGATCTTCTTTCGCCAGTGAAGTCTCTACCACGTCAGCAACTCCGGCGGTAACTTCTTGTCAAGTCATCACTACCTCAGCACATGTGTGCATGCCCACTTACCTGTGCGCCACCTGGCGCGTGCTCACGTGTGACCGTCGTCGTCGTCAAGAGAACTGCTCCGGTACCAAATTGCAATGAACCCTGATCGTGAAGGCATTTGTCAACAATGCAAGTTCAGATGAGTGTCAACCAGCTGATGATTATTAATAATCATGTTCGTGTCGAGATACCCAAGAGAAGAGAAGACATACACAGACGAGGTAGATGAGAGGGAGAAAGAACTTAAAGTGGGGAGATAGAAACAATGTCCACTGCTTCTTCGGGCTCCCTCCGCAATCACGACCTCAATAATCAATAATCCGAACGAGTATCTGAAGTAACCTCAATGTGCCACGTGGCACGTCTAATCAGCCCCTCATCAATGCTGGAGCAATGTCGTCATGAAGACAACCCGGTAAGTATTCACGATCTCTCCACACTGTCCACAGTCCTGATCTCCTCCTGAATGACGATAATTAGAATAGCAACACAAGTCACATAGCTTCGCCTAGGCAACCAGTAGTATACGTGGCAGCACTCACATCAGCCAATTGTAGTACACGTGGCAGCAGCCACGTCAGCGACAGCGCATGGCAGCTGCCACGTTAGCATGCCAAGACGACAGGTGCAAGCCAGCTACCATGTCGGACCAGCAGTGCGTCGCCGTAGACACAATGCCAGCACAAAGCCAACCCTCAACCAGCTTCGCAGTGTCGAGCCAGAGTCGTCGTCAACCCGTGAAGACAGCATTGACGTAAGACAGAATGAATGTCAAAGCCAGGAAAGTCAGCGCTTATGTAGCATTGACTCGGGGTCTGGGCCCCAGATGCTACCACCCTCAGCCGTCCAGATTTCGATGCAAACTAAGGCCCAGATTGGTCTGAAACCGAATTCCCTCCGGCCTGGATGCTTGTCCGGGTACCTGCGCAGAACGAGTGAGTGTATCCAACCAAAGGCCTGGGTGCGGTACCTTTGACTCTACAGTTGACTTTGACCCTTGAATTTCCCGTGTGCAGCGTTCGGCCACACAGCCAAACGTGACAGACTCAGGCCTGGGCGTGTCTCGGTCATACAGCCCAGCGCAGACCAACTAAGGTCTGCGTTTCCTGGGGTTGAGTTCCTGGCCCCAGGCTACTTCTAAACAGGGTTACTACACTAGTGAGTCTAGTGGTGCTATAAGATGATGATGATGATGATAATGATAACTCAGATAAATAGTGATTGGAGAGAACTACGAGCTAAAAATCAAGAACGCTCATCTTTTTAAAACATGAGCAATTCCCAGCTTCCCCTGTATCAGGTGCAACATGCCGGAGACAATCATCCGAAACCAACAATACCTATTTATGTCGTGTTCTCACTGCTAAGACCATACCCGGCCCCTTAGGTTGTCCAAGTAGCCCTCCCAATTCGCCACAGGATTGCCTTCCTTCCTCGACAAATCCCCAAATCTCTCTACCAGGCCTCACGCTCGTGCTACCATCTTCCCTCATCCCCCCACTGGGTTATCCCCCGCCAGCAAAAGAATACAAATAAATCTCGATAGGAATCGTCCTCGGACTAATTTGCCCTAATAAAACACTCGGACTAGTTTGCTTTATTATAAAAAATTCGAACCAAAGAAGCTCGAAGGAAATGAACCTCGGTCACAGAGGCGACAAGGGAGGGGGCTCCATGATCTTCTACTGGGGCGCCATGAGACACAACCTTCACAAACGCCTGGCAGTATGCCCATACGGTAGATCCGAGCCAAGAAATCCCACACCATCACCATGGAATCAGCCACACCCGCCCCCCTTAGGAGAATGCCAACTGAATCCTGTCGGGCCAAGGCAATCCCCACCATCATCAGAAGCATGCCTTCTGAATCCCGCCATTTGGCCTAGTCTGGAGGAGGCCCGTGGCAGAAAGGTGAAGGGGACAGGGGGCTCTCACCCGGAACAAGAAGTGGAAAAAGAAGTGGACAGATCGAAAACAGGGGACCTGGAATTTCTGGGAATACACCCTGTTCACGACCAGATGATGGCTTCACAGTAGGAGGAGAGTGGCGAGGACGCGGGGACAGACGACAAAAGCGAACAGGAGGAAGAGATGTTGACGGAAGAGAAAGAACTCGAGAAAAAGCAGCAAAGAGAGGCTGCAAAGCAAAAAGAGACGAAAGAGACGAAAGAAAATGCTGTCACTAAAAAACCAAAAGGGTCGAAAAAAGAAACAAAATCGTTGTGGGCCCAGAGAGTCAGAACCACAATCCAGGACAAAACGCTTGACATCCAACTGCTCCCCCCGGGCACACAAACGGGCAATGAAGAAACTCTGAAGGTCCCTCTCCGGAACCTGTCCTCGGCAAGGGCCTACTTCCTCACCCTCTTCCTCCTCCCCTCAGAAAAACAGGTGGTGGACCAAGGAAGAAGGAAGACGATGATGAGAACGTACCCGGACACAAAGAAAGAAGCAAGGGACGAAATATATGTCAAACATGCGAGTAACTGGCTGTTCCACGGCGATGTCGCACACATATCAGCCAACGACAAGATAAAGTGGATTTGCAGAAGGTTGGAAGAGATGAAAGGTAGCCAGGAGGCGGTTCAAGAATTTTTCCTCATCCAACCCCTCTCCTCTACGGTGTTTACGATCCTGAGTCTCTTCACCCAGGACAAACAAAGAATGGATGGGTGGAGGACAATCAAATGGGAGAGATCTGATGTGAGAATCTACCCGTGGCAGCCAAAAAAACTGAGTCTGAAAGAAAAGAGGGAACAACTAATGAGAGACTTCTACTGGGTGGAACTGAGACACATCCCAGTGGAAGTGCACGCGGCTTTTGTTTACGATCTCGGCCAACAATACGATATAGTAGACTTCATCGACCCTCTCCCGTCCTACGTGGCGAAAAGAGACGACTACATGATGTTGGCGCTGGACCTCCCCAAAGATCAGATTTCTTCGATAGATGACATTGTGCCCTATAGGATGGGGGGACGGGTCTATCAGATACACACCGCCCATAAATTCAGGTCATGGTGCTTTAAATGCAGGGTCTATGGCCACTTATGTACAGAGTCAGCATGTCCACATCACTCCAACAAGAAGAGCCCTGCCGCCGGCCGCCTCCAGCGAGACCCACACAAACCTAGCAGATGGCACACAACGGAACCTGGTCATGAGGGATGGGTCTACCTGGAGGATTCTGATTCCAGAGGACAGGCAAAGGGCTGGACATGGGAGGGGCGCAGAGAGCCTTGCAGAGCCACTAAACCCCCGAATGAATGCGCTCCGCAACCAGTGAGAGATCCTCAGGAGACGACCCTGTCCACCCCGAAACCCTCTAAGCACAAAGAAAAGACTCTGTCCACCCCGAAGCCCTCTGAGCACAAAACACTCCCCACCCCCCAAGAGAAAGACAAGCTTGGCAGGCCACAAACCAAGCAACCCCTTGTTAAGCAAAAGCGCTGGGGTCCGGCCGCTAAGGAGTACATACCAACAAAAAAATGCTAACGGTCGAAAAGGGGCCGCAAGGGTAGCAAGGGGAGCCTAGCCAGTCAAAGGAGGCAACCGCACAACAACCTGAGGACCCCGGAAACAGAACATAAAAAAGTGACCAAGGGGGGCAAGGAGGTCAGTACCAACAGGACCTGTTAAAAGAGGTTTTTGGCCCAGAACCAATGGATGTGGAATTTCCCCCAGGAACCCCTCCCCCCCCCCCGCCCCCGGAAGTGGAAATGTCGGAAGCGCAGAATGGAATCCACGCACCTGGAACAGCAGGCCGCCCACCTGGAACAACAGACCCCGAAGAGAAGGGGGACAACTAGACACAGGTGGATCTACAGGACGTGGCAAACTGGCTAATGGACAGTCTCCATATAAAATATGGAGATGAAAACGAGGAGTTTTGGGACAAGGTCTACAGAGACCTGGTCCCGCTTCCGGAAGGAAGCGAAAGCCTCCATAAGGCCATCACACAGGGCCTGCCAGAAGGGCCAGACTGGCCGGAGGTATGTCACAGGATTCTGCACATTGTCCTTTCCCGCTTCCACCCCCCAACGTCAGAAGCGAATAATGCATCCGAACGGGACAAAAAAACACAGCAGCCTGAAGAAAAATTCCCGGATAAGGAACCCAAAAAAGGTGACAAGGAAACAGCCAAGGGGGGGGGAGAACAACGCGGGCAGGTGCATCAAGAAAGGAAGGACGGGGGGGGGGAGCAGTATGAACAGGCACCGGGAGATGGGAAAGAGGGTCAACAGGATCAGGTGCAGCGCGTTCAAAATACTGCGCAGGAGCGGGCTACGGATCAGAGGGAGGAGGAGGGAGGGGTCAAGGGCAAGTTCAAGCAAAATGCAGGGGGGACAGGGCAAGAGGAGGACAAACAAATGGGAGAAGCAGAAAACGGGAGTAAAAACCTGTGTATGTCACTAGCATCACGGGGGCCGGCGACTGATATGGCACAGTCCACACAACCCTCCGCCCTCTCGGCGACCCGACCAACGCAGCATGAGCCCGTGGAGGGCAATCTCACCAGCAGGAGGCAAAAAGTCCGCCACCTGCTAGAGATAACCGCCCCCAACACGACACACTCCGAAAAAGGCATAGCTTTCCTCCCGGTGAGACAAAGTGAGAACGGGTGGGAGGTGGGCCTGTTGATACCGCCGACCGCGGCACACGCTGAAGTGACCCTTCAAGGGTGCTCCACATACTTCCTATCCATCTCATCATGGGCAGGAAGTCTGATTCTCAGAAAATCTGACATAACCCAGCTTACCAAAGGGAAGATCCCGGAAGGAGCCACCTTGGCATTGGTAAGAACATACGGGCAAAACAGGCTGAGTGTCAAGGATGTCTTCCTGCGGTATAGCCATAAGAAAACAACAGATCTGCGCTGGCTAGACCATAATGCCGTGATGGAATTACAACAACTAAAGATTAAACCAGGAGCTTTATGGTCGGCAGAAGAGATTGGCGCCTTCCTGGTTAAACTGCTTAGAAGCGGAGATCTGCAAGACGGCAGTCTGCTAAATACAGAACTATGGCTGCAGCTATAATCATTCAAGTGAACAAAAGAAGGAACAGACAACAAGAAATAATAACAATGAATGTGGTAGACGCCTTGTACGGGAAAGATAAGTCTGGAGGTTATATAAACGTCAGGCGGATCTGGACCTACGCACAATCAACGTGAATGGTCTGGCATCAGCGAAACACCCAAAAAAACAAGCAATTCTGGATCAACTGAGGGGGATAGAAGGGAGGAACTGGTCGGACGTCGTGTGCTTACAAGAAACCCACCTCATGGACAACCCCGAGCACAACCACACGCCCAAGGAAATTTACCCATATCAGGCCTTTCGAGCCCACGCCCCGACACCGGGCAGTGGAGGGGTAGCCATATGGCTTCCCCCGGACACGAAGATGGAAACGCTCAACTGGGCAGCTGACCAAGAAGAAGGGAGGTGGGTCTACTTACTGGAGATGCTGGAAATAGAAGCGGTCTGCATCCTAAACGTGTACGCCCCCAACGACCCGACAACACGACAAAAATTCCTCGAAACCCTCAAAACCAAACTGCCCGTGGACATCCCAATAATTCTGGCGGGTGATTTCAATGCCGCTCCGGACCGCTGGTTGGACAGGTGGAAAATCCCTTCTCCATGTCCGATCTTCATAGAGAAGGATGAAAGAATGATCACAGACTTATTACAAACCTTGAACGTTTTTGACACATTTCGGAGGCAGCACCGTGCCAACCAAAAATTCACCTGTTTCCGTAAAAATGGCACTGAAAGTGCCAGGAAATCTCGTATAGATTTAATCCTGATCTCAGAAGAAATACAAGGAACCCTTCAGTTTGCAGAAATGTTCCCTCCTAGCCCTTATCCGGGATAGGACCATACAATGTGCATGGCCATCTTCTCGTTCAGAAAGAAACCGGACGAGGGCAGAGGGTTCTACAAACTCAACACATCCCTCCTTACTATCGACCGTTTCAGAGTTTACCTCAAGGAAGTGTGGACCTTTTGGCAGAACCAAAGGGACCAGATCAACGGCGATATCCTATGGTTCAACAACGGTCTAGCTTTTCTAGGCCGCAAGTGCAATAAGTACTCAAAGTTGATGGCAGCACGACGTCACAGCGAAGAAACGAATCTGCAACACCAATTACAAACACTACAACAACAGGAGGATGAATCACAGAGTCCGGACCAACAGGCCGCATTAGCTTGGACGATCCAAACCCTGGAATCCCGCCTCTTAAGCCACATGAAACACAGATGGCAGGGAGCCAGGATCATAGGCAAACTATCCACACTCAATAGGAAAGGGGCAACGAATGCACGTTTTTTTGCAATGGCCAGGGCAAAAACAGGGAGAACAGTAATTGAAGCCCTGGAAGACCCGAACCAAAACCGAGGACCCTTGTTCGCTTCTCCTGCAGCCTACACGAAAATTGCTAGAGAACTCTACCAACAACTTTTTACTTCGGAATGTGCAACAAAAGGCCACTTTGGACAGACCACTTTCCAAGGAGGAAATATGGACGGCACTAATGCAAATGGAAGAGGAAAAAACTCCGGGCATTGACGACCTGCCAAAGGAATTTTGGGAGACTATGTGGACCAGTATATTACAGGATCTGATGGACTCCTACAATGCGGTATGGAATACAGGTCAAACAGGGGAGTTGGTGGGGTAAGGGGTGCTGACACTACTCTATGAAAAAGGGGCAAGTACAAACATACGTAACTATAGGCCGATCACCCTACTAACGGTTGTCCACAAAATGATGGCCAAAGCCCTCGCAAATCAACTAACACCTGTAATGGTCGACATCATACACCCCGACCAAACGGAATTTATCCAAGGTAGAAATATCCAAGACAACATCCTCCTGGTCAATGAGATGATCAAACTAACAAGGCAGTCTAAGAGCAATGCAATAATCTATGAATCCCCCTCGGCGGCGGACATGCGCGACCAAGTCCGCGGCCGCGGCCGAGTCCGCGACCCCCGCGCGTCTTCGCGGACGCATGGCGGCCGCTGGGGAAGGGGGTTTGGGAAACGGGAAGCGCCACGTGGCGGCGCAACCCCACCCTCACCCCATCAGGCAAAAAAAAACGAAAAAAATCTAATTTTTGGTTGGGGGGTAAAGG
>BFEA01000477.1:176853-192103 GCA_003427395.1 Chara braunii
GTTTGATCCGCGGCACTGAAGCCAAACACCGTGAACGGATGACCTAACGGCCAACCGGGGGATATCCATCCCTCGCCGTTACGTTAACACAGTGAGTGTCTGATCCACTCCATGAGACATGAGACTAAAATCAGCCTCTTTCAACTGATTTGTCAGCTTCTGCCGGTCTGCAGTCCGTGACTCCTTCAACAGTTATTCCACCCATCTTCATTATCTCCTCCATCCTTAAAGCTACCTCCTTGCTGTTCGGCCTCAGCTTCTCATTCCGAATGAGACACCGAGCAGCCACATCTAGCATCTCTCTGGCCATCATCCTCATCGGATCAGACTCGATTTCGTCCAAAACCGTAGGATCGACGACCTCCTCCAGATTGACGGTACCAGTCTTTGCCAAGTGSTCTCTCTGCTGCTCGACCAGGGTTACGGTTTCGCGCGTTAGCGTGCCTGGAAGGACCGCCTTTTTGCCAGTAAGTAATTCCAATAGGACAACTCCAAAAGAGTACATGTCACTTCTCCTTACCAACTTTCCATGTTCCGAGTATTCCGGAGCAGCGTCACCAGGGGTTCCCCAACACCTATAACGAGCGACTGTCATGCTATCGGTTCTAGGCATCTCCTCCACCATAGATTTGGCCAAACCGAAATCCGCGAGGTACGCCTTCAACTGCGTACCCTGTCCTGTTCCCAACAACACATTTAAAGTTTTGACATCACGATGAATAATTGGTGGCTCAACCTCGTAATGAATGTAACGAAGAGCTTTGACGATCTGTTGGGCAACAACAAAACGCTCTACCAGGGAGAGACGGTTGGGCTTATGATCGACTTCTCCTCCTGGGTATCGACCGCTTCTTTCTTCTCCTCCTCCCCTTCCTCCTCCTCCTCCTCCGCCTCCTCCGCCTCCTCCTCCTTCCGTTCCTCTTTGCCCCCCGTTCGCATCGGGTTCTTGGGTTCCACTCAGCTGCTCTATCTCTGGTCGTGACCCTCCTGCTCCTCCATCTCCGCTTCTTCCTTCTTCAACTGCTAAGATGGCACTTGCTGACACTACCGACTCGTACTCTGCCCCTTCTCCGGATGCATCTCCCGTTACTTCAGTTGTTGAACCTCCTCCGATTACTCCTCTTGCTCCTTCTAGCGGGGAATGCAGTCGATCGTACAAGCTCCCGCCAGCCATGTACGGGTAAACCAACATGTACTTTGTATTTTGGCGGCAGTATCCAATCAAGCCACAAACATGAGCGTGATGTAACCGACTGAGTGTACTCACCTCTGCGAGGAATTGCTTTTCTTTCTTCCAGATCACTTTGCAATTCCTGTCGACGTTCACGGCTACCTTTACAGCGATCTGCGTTAGTGTTCCGTCCTCGCCCCTTAGTGTGCCCTGGTAGACGGCGCCGAAGCCGCCCTTCTTCCCAAGCTGTCGAGATGGGTGGAATCTCCTCGTCGCTGCCTTTAAGCACTCGTACTCCAACTCTGTGACCTTGTGGATGTCGACTGGCAGCCCTCTCTTACGCCTCGCGTAAATGAGTGCTCCCGACCTGCAAGTGGGCGATACCGGCTAGGGAACAGCCAGTAGCATCAGGGACCATGCCAACAGGACCAATCCCTGTGCCTCCCCTCAGGTCCCCTCCCCTACGAATCATCAGCAGCCTCTGCTCAATGCCTATCGGGGGATCCAGTGGTCTATCTCTAGGTGGCGGGCGCCAAGCATGCCCAGGAAGGTACATGAGGCCAATGGGGATTTAACCCACGACCTCCTGAATGCCACTTGCGTGCCTTACCAACTGAGTTAGGCCGCTGGATTTAGGGTTCGTTTTCAAGCAGCCACTGTACAGTCTTTGGTTGGAATTCCTGTTTGTTCTGTCTTCGCGGTCTGGGCCTGAGCCCGCCCGGAGCGCTGAGCCTGCCAGGAGTTGCCTGGACCTCGGTCACTTCATAAGGGACGCCGGGACCGTTTCCCGGCTTTGAGTGAGTAAAGCCAGAATGGTTGCTCCGAGGAAGGGGGGACGGGAACGCTTCGAGCGCTTCGTGGAAGCGCTGCGTTACAGATGATATCGCCATCCGGAAACGGTGGCGCTCTGTGTCAGCAGCAAGGCGCGAATTACGGGGCATGGGGACGGAGCTATGGAGTACTCGATACTCCCAAGGTCCGGCCATCTCCCTCAGCCTCGACAAGGGGCTGTGTCTCCCTGTGGAATACCAGGGAGCAGGGTGGTTCCGGATCTCTCTACAACCTTCAACGCTCAAATTTTCAAGGTTTTGCAACCTCTGTATGAACCCCGTTTTTGGGAAACATACATGACCAACGGCACGAAGAAGGGAGAGTGAGTCCAGTGCACGGCGAATGGCGAGTCAGACAGCGGCACTTCGGGGAGCAGTGGGGGGGCAGCTGGCAGTGGTGGGACTGTTGTTGTGAGGAGCACAAGCCAATTACTAACGACGAACGTGAAGACTCGAAGTGTGAGAAGACCCGAAGCTCTACAGGACGACGTCACCTTTGGGAAGTGGGAGTTTCACTGGTGGCCGTGGGAGCATTTCCAGTAGTGCAAATGGAGCAGAGCATTAGTGTTGACAGGAGGAAACGATGACACCTAGAGACGTTCACTTTATCTACCCTTCCTTGCTTTAGGTATACCGGCTTCTTCTTATCTGAGCCGTTTCATTGATCCTTTGAACGTGGAATTATCTTCCCTTCTTTAAGCCATCTGTGTCACTCTCTGATTTCGAACCTAACCTTGGCTGCTCTTCTCGTTTTCAACGACCTGTATTCAGTCCCTTTCTATGACTTGATTCACCCCTTTTTCCTATCACAAACATGGTAGGCCCAAAACTTGCCTATTACTAGGCTATTAGTATTGCATCGGCTCCTCAGAATTCTTAATCCTGGATAACTTCGTCTGGGCCCCTCACTGATTGCACGCTCTGTTGCTCATCTCTCGTCCTTACCTGTTGACATCAATACGCTGGTTTGTTTGCACGCAGCATTTAGCACGAATAAACAAAGGATTTAGCATCTTCGTTTCTACGGTCCACAGGCTGAGCTCTTGGCAATTGGCATCTAATCGAATTCATAGGCCTATTTTCTATTTCTCCTCTAGTTTGGGCTGTAGTGTAGATTTCTTCGCGTTTTGCATCTGACCGGATTTACAGACCAGATCCCTGCTCCCCTCAATCTCTAGGCTCTAGTTGTACCACGCCCGCTAGCACACTCCTCTCCGTTGAAAGAATGAAATGTTTGTCGGAGGTTAGCGTCACTACGGAGTGAACTTAGATTGTTGGTGTTTTTTCTGTTGCTTGGCTTCACTACGATGTAAACTTAGATTGTTGGTGTTCTTTTTGTTGCTTGGCTTCATTCCCGTGTGAACTTAGATTGTTGTGTTCTTTCTTTTGCTTGGTTGCCTCTAGTTTGCAACACACCTCATAGTTCCTTGCTAAGTTCTTCTCCTTTGGTATCTATATTGGGCTTGTCCGTAGCAGGCAACGGAACGACTTGAGGTAGTGTGATGTGACGCCCAACCTCACGCCCAGCGCGACTTCCTGATCGGAGTGGGACGGGGGTCCCGAAGTGCGAAGAAAGGGGAACATAAAATTTGTGAAAACCTAATAAAAAAAATTGTTAGGTTTGCATTAAATTTTTTTAAGATTCTGATAGTATATTTTTCAGGCCTCCTTCATAAACAACATTGAAGTAAATTAACTACAAAAAATGAATAGAAAAGTACTTTTTCAAAACCACTAGAAGTGGTGAGGAGAGAAGCAAGTTTTTTTACAAAAAAATCACTACCTTGCAAAACACCATTTGTTCAAGAATCGAAATATCCTAATTTTTTGTTTATTTAAAAAAATCAAATTTATAGTTCTATAAGGTATGAAGCACGATGAACCTACGCCTGGGTTTTCCAAACACTCACATATATTCTCCTATTTACGAATACATGCTCTTAGATATGTTCCCTCATACGTGGACGAATATATTATTTTTTAGTATTTTTTATTAAAATATTTTTTTATTTTTTTATTTTAAATCGTGGTTGGCTAAGAATTTGAAGATGTCCCTCGACAAAAGTTGTTTGAATTCTTCTTTTACATAACATATAGATTTTGACAATGATTTTACCGTAAACTTAAAAATGAATTATATTAATTCATAGTTCTATAAACAAGTTCTCGCAGAACTTGGTTTTTACCAAACTGTTGAAAACGACTTATAACTCTAGAAATGAATATTCACTGAAATTGTTTTTTTCTTAACATCCTTCGAGTTCGCCTTGCAATCCTTAGAGATTGTTTTGTTTAAGCTATGTTTTTTTTCAGTCTACTAAAAACGACTTATAGTCTTATAACATGTTTTTTTATTGGAAAATATTTTCTTGCACATTTTGAGAATCACTAAGACTTTTTGCCAATTTTTTTGCCTCCTTTCTAGGGAAACAGTTAAAATGCTCTGTTTTATGTGTCAAAAAAAAAAAAAGTTTGACTTTAACTTTTTCATTCTATAAAAAATGTTAGGTTTTGTGATTTTGTTAGGTTTTCACGAATTCAGTGTTCGGGGTGTGCCAAGGATTTTAGGAAAGTGAGGGTGGAATCCCAAGTCGGAACTGAGATCTCGTATGGCAAGTTTCGGGGGTAAAAGTACAACAGGGGATATGTAGGTCTTGCCTTGGCGCTTTAATCCTTATGGGAAGGAAGGAAGACCACCTCTCGTGGTTTATGCACAGGGGGAAAACTGCAGATGTCATGCAGCATAGGGCGAAGGGCATGTGCAGTGCATCCCAAACCAACGTTCCCGGGGTTCTCTTCTACAACCCCAACGTCGATAGATCTAAACACTCTTGCAGTCTCGAACAAAATCTCAACAAAATTGCCCCTTCCAACGAACCCCAATTTCGTTAGCTTAAAACCCAGAAAAAAAAATTGGAAGTCACCATCGCCTTTGGTTTCGCCTTCGGAGTTGGTCGCACCGTTCAGCCAGTTGTCGGCGCCGCTCGTAACAGGCTTCAGATTCTGCCGAGGCGGGCCGTAAACGAAGGTTGTGCAATCGCTGCACATCTTCGGTTCAAGTTTGTTGGGTAGTTACCGAAGCTCGGCGCACCCGGTAATGCTGACAATCCTCGCACGGCGGGCTGGGCCAATAGCGAGCTATAGAATTCCACGAAACCACTGTGAGTTGGTGATAGGGGAGGAGGAGATGGAAGGGAGGGAAGTTGGTGGTGATAACGACGAAACCCGGGAATATGTAGTATTGAGTATTGTTTGTATCTGGGTAGTCTGGGCCTCTAGGATCGCTGGTTATCGCCCAGTGGAAATCCCCCGCGCATACTTGGTCATGCTCCGTTAGAAAGGGGAATTCTGGGTTTCTCAAGTTTCCCCGTAGTCTAAGTTGTTCGCCTTCTCAATACTCGCGATATTCCGAGTCCCTCAGGTTTTCATAGTCGGACGCCCGGGAGGGAGATCTCACAGCCATGTTCGTCTAGTAAGCCGAATCCCCCGCATCCTTACACGGGGTTAAGGCTGACTCACACGGACGAGCGCGTACGTGGCGACTCCGCTTTATCGAGATCATGATCGTGCGCGCTCATGCTTGTGAGGAACAACCGATTGGTTCCGGTTACGTTCAGCATAAGTGCAAATTTCCTACCAATCACTACATGCCCTACATGTGACGCAGAAGGACGATCAACTAATCCGAGCACTCCCGAGTGTGAACGACGAGACCCCAGACATCAATCAGTTCTGAGCGTATAGCTCCCGCAAGTGCACATTGGTTGAGACGAAACAGGCATCGCAAAACAGAACTAGAAATCTGAAAAGATCGCTAAAAAAAAAAAGGATTATACATTCATTCCATGCATCCATACCGAATAAAATCACAAGGGAAATCCGAGATGATGTACAAACGAAGTTCAAAAGAGGAGGGTCGTAATACAAAATCGAAGGAGATAACAAAGAAAGAACCTTATCCCGCACCCACACAATTGCTCTCTCTATGTCTCTCTGTCTCTCTCTCTGTTCCTGATACCGACAGTCCGTCGCCGCGTATCAACGCAGAGTTGTCATCCCGCTTGGTTCAAGTATGCAATCCAGGTTCGCCCGTGCGCCACAGTCAGTCGCGGCCCCGCACGTCAACCCCGCATACCCGACACCAGCTCGTTGGATCGCCCAACTCCCGCACTCACTTACCTTCCAATCTTGCTCGTTAGCTGACCCTCACTGATCGCGCTAACCTCGAAATTCTTAGAGAGACAACTAATCGCGCTTGCGAATTTTATAGTGTGCACGCTTGCACAAGGGATACGGGATTAGTCCCAAGTGATGAGAAGGGGAAGAGAGGAAGTGCCTACGTCTGCATGTCTGGGCCGCGGCGTGGGGGACTGAGCCACTGTCCGCGCATCGATCTGGTCATGCAGGCATAGGAACCAATCAGGTCAAGGCAGGAAGAGGGAAGAACACGAAGGACATCAAGAACGAGAAAATTATAGTTGCAATCACACCCGCCAAAACTTTTACAGTTACGTGCAATATTAAGGCGCAAAAAGATGTCAGAACCCAGATCTTGTTGCGGCAAGGCGTGCGTAAGCAGGGAGCGTTACGCAACAAAATCCAGAAGGCACCTAAATTCCTAGCTTAACTCCCAATTGCAAGCGAAAAATTCCGAGAAAACAATTTTGAAATCCCGAGGGGGCTCGACACGGGTTGAAAATTCAAAACGACATTCCGGCAAGATGATCGCGCCCAAAAAAATTCCCAGTGCTCACAGCCGAACAAGAAAAAAAAAGTTATGGTACAAATATTCTTCGCGCTCACTAAGGCGCGGTTCTCCAACCATTGGCACGGGATCTTCCCGACACCGATCCGACAGTCTCAGCAGAAAACGAAAAAGAAATGAGGACATCCATGCAATTTGTTCGCTCGACCCGTCTGCCCAGCTCACCCCTTCGACCCGTCGTATTTCCCCAAACAACTTCACGTCGAAAATCGCGCGGTTTTTGAAAGTGGTTCATCACATATGTGACGCCCAGGGGGTTCCAATCTTGTGCAAGCTCCCGCTTGCACCCATATCTCTCCAAGGTGCACGTGTCATTACCGTAGGATAAGAGTGTGGAAGTCATCCTGTTGACGCATCCTGATCCTTGCACCCATCTTTAGTGTTCTGAGGGAGGGGGTTAAGGGAGTCGGAATGCGGGTGCGGGGGGTGGGGGATGTTCTCTCGGGAGTGCAGGTAAGAAGCCTGCCATCCCTGTTACTGTCTCGGTAAATTTGAGGTACCTGACGGTGCGGTGTATACGCGGGAAGCGATGGCTGCCATAGGGAAAGGAAGCAAGGTAGTCAGGATAGAGAGTGGAAAAGGTACGAAGTACGGCCGCGCGGAATTGCTCGTGGTTTGTACACACAGGAATAATCCCTGTGATAGTGCAGTAAACTTCGATCACATTGTGATCGTGCCATGCGGCGCTGAAAAGAAGGATGTAAAGGCAAAAGGCGGGAAAGACGCACTGAGTAACGAGATGCGGGTACAATGTGGCGGCGAGGCGGGTAGTGTAGAATTGGTAGAAGAGGGAGGAGAGAAAAGGATTATGGGAAAATACGAGTGGGGTGTTGATTTGCCAGAGTGTAAGGTAATCAAGGGGACGACGGGATAATGACCGGGGACGTAGCCCGATGCCCCGCATCGGCACGTGCTTGAACTGAGGGACGGGGGGGAAGGGGAGGGGGAGCGATTCCGTTGCCTCCGTGTCGGCGCACTCGAAGTCTTTGCGGCGCAGCGCTCATCTTCCTCTGTCGGCGGCTCCGGATTTCTGGTCGGATCATCTGGAATCGGCAAGTCAGTCCCCGCCGCTTGCTCCAACAATAGTTTTCCTTCCACGATTTCTACCCTGCGTCGCTCGGCTTCAGCAGGGTCCTCTCCTTGTGTCCCCGCCTTTTCCGCCTCTTCTTCCTCGCTCGCGTCCTCCTCCCCTTCCTCTTCACTTATCGCCCCGACTCATGCTCATAGGGCTCGCTATAATACTCGTCCTCTTCGGGGGTATCTTCCGATTCGCCTCCCTCTTCCTCTTCTTCTTCTTCTTCTTCTTCTGACGTCGGCTCCTCTAGATCCAAAAAGAGGAGATCGATTATCTCCAAGTTTAGGTAGTTACCGTGTGACGGGTAACTACAGTTGTCCCAATCGCCCTCCATGCACGCCGACCACTGTAGACACGGTGTCAGGTTGCGCGAGAGAATATGGGGCGTCAGACTCTCGTCACAATGTGAGACAACGTCGATTGGCAAATCGTCCAGCAACTGTGTTAGGAGGATTAGGAGCTCCCCCACGATCGACTGTCGATGTCCTGCCGCCACCGATCCGAAGACGAATCCCAATAAATCCCCTTCCACCCCCGTTCTCCACGCCTGAATAATGAGCAACTCCACGTCCTCGTTCGCGGCGGGGTGCTCGTTGTCTCTGGTCCACTTCAGCCTGATCTCGACTAAGCACAGAGATAGGATCTCGTAAGTTTGCCACCACCCTTGCTACTGTTCGGGCTTAATGAGAGGGACCGTCAACAGTTGTACTCAGAAAAAGAGACGAGGATGGAGCGCTGACTGCCTGGAGACATTGGAGGCAGAGGGGAGGCTGAAGGTGGAGAACCTGTGACCGTTCATTGAGGACACGAGAAGACGGTGAGTGTGGGGAGAGATACCGTGAGATTCTGTCGGAGAGCGTGGATGCCGTCCAGGTCAATACTGGTAGTATTGACGATGTTATCCCTTCGCCGCACAAGCAGCTGACTCCAGGAACTCGCCAACTCTTCCTCCCAATCTCGCAGCGAGACGAGGATGCTCGGATGCGCCCGCGGGTCCACCGTAGTGATGTCTCCGCTGAAGGAGATAATTGTCGAGACGTGGCTGGTCCCTGACGTCGGGAGCCGCAGAAAGGCCGATTCTTCGGCCAACACCTGTGCCTTGCTGTTAGGTATCACGAATCGGAACTCTGCTGCTGCATGCACGCTTGCCGTGCTGAAAAACTGGGCAAATCGGATGACGTCCGGGTTGATATGCGGATGATGAACCTGTCTGATCACCGAGATGTGTCCGCGTGGCGCTAACATCTGCTGATTGAGTACCTGTTCCGTGGAAAAACTCATGGTGAAGAGGAGGGAGAAGATGGAGGGGGAGAATAATGAGACTGGGGGACGTCGCTTTCCCACTCGGACTCCGATCCCGAGGGCGACCCAGTTGGAGAGGAAGGAAAGGAAACAGAGAGATGGCGAAGATAGGACACGCGGAGGACTATGGGCCTAGTTGACCGATTGCCTGCCACTTCGGGAGCGAGGCACACGGTGTTCATTCCATTAGGTCTGAGCTCGATCACTCGAAAGCACCCGAAGAATCGTGGCACTAATTTACTTTGACGAGCACATTTCCTTACCTGCACCAAGTCCCCCAACTTATACTAGGGTCGGAGACCGACATTCCCATTTCGGGCCTCGTAACTGCGGACCTGACGGTCGTGAGCCAATTCGGTCATTCTCTGCATCAATTGGGCCAATCTGGAAAGGGCCCGCTCCACTGCATAATCTCCAGATGGTGCTTCGCCTTTTCCTTGGTCGTTGCTCTTGTGGGAGGTCGGCCAAGTGTCGTTTCATCGTTTAGGCTCGGTATCGAGACGCAAGCTAGGTTGTTGGTCCGTAGTTGAAATGGCGAAAGTCCCGTAGATTCATGTGGGGTCCCTCGATGTACAACCAAGATATGATCCACAATATCAGGCCATGGTCGAGTGTCCCTAGCCGCGATATTCCGTCGGAGTGTCGTTTTGATGACCCGGTTGGCGTTTTCTACGAGGCCGTTCGATTGAGATATATTGGGGACGGTATTACGAATGGACACTCCATGTATGACTATATTCCTCATGACTTCCCCTCGGAACTCTGCTCCATTTTCCGTAAGTATTTCCTCGATATCCTGATACATCCCCAGGAAACGGTTGACATGCCGCACTATTTCCGTCGTCTGCCTAGTTTGACATGGGTAGGCCTTGATCCATTTTGAAAAGTGGTCGACGAACACCAAGAGGATTGAATATTGACAACCATTCGGTGCAACGGGCACGACGATATCCGTCGTATCCATGCTAACCCTCTGAAACAGCCGTTGGACTTCAGTGGGCACTATCAACCTAGGCGGCCGAATCGACGCCTTATCAGCGGCATATACCTGACAGTTTCGGACGATGAATTTAACATCGTCACGAATATTGGACCAGTACCATTCGTTTTTGTCAATTGCCACCTCCGTAATCCGTACGACAAAGTGAGCTGCGGTCTCTTCGTGTGCCGACTTGACCCAATCATACCTCACGAATGGGTGGGGCACGACCATCCAAATCCCACTACCGTCAGTCTTCTATTTTTTCAGTCGTCCGTTGTCCCATCGATAGTCCCGTGCCCTCTCATTAGCCCTTCTACGGTCCTCTTTGGTGAAGTCTCGGAGGGGGTTCCTGACCACGGTGGCTATTAAGACAACATTTGTCCATACTTCGGCCCCCTAAACCTACAGGTCTTTTCTAAACCCTCCGACGTGGCTTCGAGGAAGCGGGCCTCTGTAGGAGTTTTGTCGGATCGACACAAGGGACACAACCAGGCCTTGTCCACGTTCCGGTACTGAATACAGGCACCATGGGCCCGCGAAACACAGTGTCAACAATCTACCCATTCGACATACCCTTCCCCGCTAGGATGCATAGGGACCGAATAGACACACGAGATCGCTTCACAAAAGTAATAAAATTTGTCACGCAAAGAGAAGAAAGACGAGGATGAGAGGGGAGAGAGGGGGTCACCAGAATTACCTCCATCGCCCATTGCCAGGTGTCACTTCTTAGCACGTGGAAGGATGGCCACCTGTCCGTACTGCGGCCCACTGACTGGTTCCGGTTCTTTCCACAAGATGATTTTTTCTCCCTTAGTAATCTTGGTTGGTCGGTGCAGTCTTGTCAGCCCGTCCGCGTTCCCGTGTCTTTCCGTCTTCCGATGAACCATGTCGAAATCGTACTCCTGCAGCCGCACATCCCAGCGTCCAATCATGCCGTGTAATTAGTGAGCCTCTTGAGGGCCAACAGGGGCTCATGATCCGTTACGAGTAGGATTTTTTGTCTGGACAGATACGGATGGAAGTGCTGAATCCCCCACACCACCGCGTAACATTCCCCTTGAGGCGCCGAGTCGTTTCTCCTTTCGTCTGGTATGGTCCAAGATGCGCACTCGATGACGTGCTCGCGACAGTCCTTCCCCTTTTGCACCAAAATAGCGGAGATCGCTTCCGGTTGCCAGTCCGTGATAAGTACAAATTGCTTCTCGAGGTCGGGGCGGATCAAAACAGGGGTCGTGGCCTAATTTCTTCAATGTCGCAAAGGCCCGCTCGCACTCAACGCCCCATCTCAACGGTTAGTCTTTTTGCAAGAGGTTCGTCAGAGGCCGTGCGATTGTCGCGAAACCCTTGATAAATCATCAGTAGTATGAGGCCAGCCCCAAGAAGGCTCGAACTTGGGTTAGCGACGTGGGCGTTGGGGCGTCTCGAACTGCCGCGACCATTCTCGAATCCGGCCGCAAGCCCCCTCGCGTCACCACGTCCCCCAGGAACGAGATTTCTGACAGGAAAAACTCGCTTTTCTCCAAAGCGATCTTGAAGCCCGCGTCTCGTAGCGCTCCAAGTGTCCATTCGATGTGCTGCGCATGTCCGTGAAACGATTCCGAATATACCAGGATGTCGTCCATGTACACAATGACGCAGAAGTTCGCCATTCTCTGCGTTAGTCGAGTCTAGTTAATGAAATTCCGAAAGGTCATGTTCATTGCCCTTTGAAACGTAGCCGGAGCGTTGCAAATGTCCAAAGGACATCGAACCCGCTGCCACGTGCCTTCGAATAACACGAACGCCGTTTTCAGGACGATCTTCTTCCTTCACCAAATTGAATATGTGGTGCAACCTATGGCGGGTATCGAATTTACTAAAGTAGTTAGCACACCCAATCACATCCAACAAATCATCAATCCGTGGGAGGGGATATACATCTTTGATCGTGATGTCATTCTGTTTTCGATAATCGATGCAAATGCGAATGGATCCGGTTTTTTTAGGGACTAAAACCACGGGGAAGGACCACAGCCCGGTAGCGGGTTCGATTTAACCGTTGACCTCAAATTCTCTGATTCGTTCTAGGGCGGTTCGTCTTTCGACCAACGAGTATCGGTATGGCTAACAATGAATCGGCGGGTGGGCGCCAATCAGGATCTCATGCTGTATGACCAGGGATAGTCCTATGTCCGTGTCCTCCGTACTAATCGCCCCCTGATATTCGGTTAGGATGTCTGCGATAAGTTTGTGTATCTTGTCCAGCACATAGTCCGATATATGCAGTTCGTAGTGGCAATCTCGTATCGCCACCGGTAGTTGTTTGGTCTTCACCACGTGGGTCTTTCTCGTGGATGGAGATGATATAAAGGAATGGTCGAAATGCCAGGAGAAGATCGTGACAATCATCTGACCTTCCTCTTCTCTGATTGCCACATATTCCTCCGGGGTGATGTCGTCCTCGATATCTCAAAGGTCCACAACCTTCTTCTCGATTCTTAGCCCAATATCGAATGGGGCAAGGTCGTACAGCCCAGGAGGTTCCGAAGTCCAGTTTTCGAAGCCCCTCTGTAGCAATCGGATTTCTTTTCCTTTGGTGAACAACGAACCGAGAGGGATTTTTGAGAGATCGCAGAAGGACCGCTTATCCTGATACCTGGGTAACAATGGGGTGGTTGCCTTGTACATCGTTCGAGGGGGTTACCAAGAATCCGTCAACCGAGATATCTGGATAAGTGGTTTTCCCATGATCATCGCTCTGGTTCATCGCGCACCCCTTGTGAAAACGAAAGTTTCTGCAGTTTTTTGTCGAAGCGGGTAGCGGATTCTTTGTCGTGTTAGCTCGAGAATTTGAGGATCTGCATCGTCCTCACTCTCAGAGGTGGACAACGGTAATGTGGGTTCGACATCGGATTCGTCTGTGGATTCTTCCCACCTTATTATTCGTAGGATTTCACAGGATTCCGGTTGTTGTCGCTTAGACATCGAGGTTGTTCGGAGGGTGAGGCACGTTGGGACGGTGTATGGCTTTCCTCCAGTGTTGTTGAGGATAACTGCTTGTCGTTCGAAATCCAGCGTGGGCCGTAAGGCTATGAGGGCTGGTAATCCGACGAGAACGTCGTATGTGGTCACGTTTAGGACTACTACGTCGCCTAAGGCGTGAATTTTACCTATTCAAAAAACAATGTTGGACATCCTTCCTGCAACTCGAATCTTTCCTTCGTCGACGGAAACGAAGTGATTGCCCTCCACGAGAGGAATCACGTCTTTCCGCCGACCGGCCCGCTCAACCACCCGTAGTGAGATGGCCAGGATCGCGGCCCCGGAGTCAAGAACTCAAAACTGCATTGTAGGGGTTTCCCCAGACTTCCACGTCACATTTTGCGGATCTTCATGACAGGGCTTTGATCCGTAGGAAGTGATTGTCTTTCCGAATTAGGCCCATCCGGACGGGTTAGGAGGTGGTTGGCTCCTCCGGCTTCGGATCTCTAGTGAGAGCCTTTCTTTTTACGGTTGCAAATTTGGTGACGACAAATCGCTTCCAGTTTGTTTTGCAGTGCTGTAACATCCGGTCGTTAGCTTGTTCGGAGATGGTTAGCAGGTGTCCGATGGGCAAGGGGATGCGGTGATCCAAGGCACAGACTATATCTAACTCATCAATCTCTCCTGTAACGAACGCTGGTCCTCCGGATTCCATTACCCTCAGGGAGGGTCTCCATTCTGAAACTCCGTTATCGTCGGGGGCAGGTTGGATGTCCCCTATCATGCAGAGGCCCGGGTATCCAAACGATATGTACTGGTCGAGCGGGATAAGCTCCGCCTCTTCCTCCGTGACCCCCGACGGGCTTGCCCCGCTGTCGGTTTCTTCTACCATTGTGGCCACTCGGCCAGGTCCGTTAGCAATTTGTGTTGCAGCTGCTGGTGTGGTTCTTGTTTGCGTGAGACGGTGGGGACAGTCCCGGGCTATGTGCCCGGGCTAATGACACGTGTCACAAACACTTACGTTAGCTGCCGCCGCGCCCACTGCTAGAGCGGGGGCTGCACCTGGTATCACTGGTGCTGCTCTGATGGCAATAGGGCGCATCGATCTCATCAATGATTCGATCCGAGCATTGTGCTCGAGTTGTTCCTTGTTACTTTCTTGCATTAGGCTAACCAGTGTTCGAATTAGTTCTAGTATCGGGTTTGACTCACTAGGCCATGCAAGGGCTTCTGGGTAAGCAGAGGTATAGCCACAATCGGTAATCCTGCGGTTGTGTCAGGTACCGATCTTTTGTCTGCGACCTGTTCTAGGTAGATGACCGGACCGGAGACGAAACCCATATTTTCAAATTTATTCTGGAGAGCGGCCAACTCGGCTTTCGCTCTGGCCAGTTCCGAAGAGTCCCCATATTTTGCGTGATCCTCACCTTCTAGGAAGCTAGCAGCGAATTTCCATTCTATTTATTCTGCCCCATCCATAATTTGTTGCATCGTATGGTTGATGAGAGAAAACTGCTTTCATAATTTCGCCCGCATTGCCTGACTACGAAGCCCATCGATGAATAAATCCCTCCCAACCTTCTCATCTCTTTCATATTTGACAAATAGTCTATAGAATCTACTACGATATTCTGTGACAGATTCGAGGGGCTTCTGAACTCGGTCCTTGATCCTAAAGAAAGCCTGTTCGGGGTGAATATATTCGAACCTGTTCAGGAAGTCTCTTTCAAAGGTCGGGAGATCTATCCAAGCGTACGTGCTAAACCAGTGATGCGCATCCCCTCCCAGTCGGGCGGGGATGTTGATCTGAGCTTCGTCGTTATCATATTGTTGTGTATGTAAGGTAGCTACAATAGAAGAGAGAGAGAGAGAGAGAGAGAGAGAGAGAGAGAGAGAGAGAGAGAGAGAGAGAGAGAGAGAGAGAGAGAGGTCCACGACCACGTGACCTTTTTAATGCAATCTTCCCAATATGTCTTAAAGGTTACGTGGTCATGGATTTCTTCCTGGTCAGGAGAGGACCAATCTACCACCACGTGACCCTTAAGAACATAAGTTTCACATTGTGCAAAGAAAGTCACAAGGTCGTGGACTGTGTTCCGTCTAAGGAGAGAGAGAGAGAGAGAGAGAGAGAGAGAGAGAGAGAGAGAGAGAGAGAGAGAGA
>BFEA01000477.1:194813-207313 GCA_003427395.1 Chara braunii
ACTCTTATCGCCTAGTACATATTATTATTATGGTGATAAGGAAGGTTTCTCGGAGCCTCGCTCACTCTTATCGCCTAGTACATATTATTATTATGACGCCCACTCTAATTTATGGACCGTCCGGAAGCCTTTAAGATTATTAAGGAAGGTCACACAAAACTTGTACCTCATGTCTTAAAATCGTCCGCCCTGATCCTTGGTTGAGTTAGTTTGGACTTTTAGGAGTACGTAGGCATAAGTTAGTCATAGGATAAAGGTTGGTTAAGGCAATCCATCATTTCAAAATCTGGTCATATCACTCTCAAGTTCGACAATACACTTATGATCCCCATCTCTTTATATCACGGTCAGGTGACCTGTAAGGAAGGGAAGACTGCCAGAAGTTCATCCCTCCCTGTCCATCACATCTCAAAAGAATATTCACGTAGCGAAACAGTGACTCGACACTTCTCGTTCTCGCTACGTTTACCAACATCAGTTAGACACAACAGTCAGATCATGCTTTCCTTCCCTTACTCAAGCATTATTGTTTGCCTTTCTGTCCTCGGGTTTAGCCCTGAGGGATTCTTAACTCAACGTACACTCTTTACTAGCAAAGTCACAGGTAGCTACCTAAAGGTTATAGATTTAAGGTTTAGGGCTTAGGGTTTATGTTGAGGCGCACGTACCTCACCGTTCCCTGCCTCCAGAGTTCCGCCTGAACTCCGGCAGAGCTCCCGCAATCGCCCTGTTACTAGTCATGCATCTGAACTGACCAAGTATAAAAATTTGGAATCTCTTGCATTTAAGTTTAATTTCAGCGGCGATTGAGAGTATCACTTTCACATCCATTTATTGAGAAGGCTGGTGTGTGAAGGGCTTAGTCGTAGGAAAGGCGGAGGATTGAAGGAGGTAGATGTCGTCACGACGATCTTCCCCCTTCTCCACTGCCTTGCACCCTTCCCATCTCTGACCCTCATTCTGGCATGCAAGATTCAAATGATATTAATAATAAAAATAATAATAATAATAACAATAGTAATGATAATAATAATAATAATAATAATAGATAATCATTATAATCGTAGTTATTAATAACGAAAATGGTATCCAGAGAATAGTGATATTTTGGCGCAAAAATATCCACACAAATTCAAAAGTATGAGTTTGATTAAAATACAGTTGGATTCGGCTTCTCTTGATCATGGCTATGGCACACCGCGTTCAACAAGTCTTTCCCCCGATCGTAGTACCCCCAGGAACTTGCTCGTACATACTCACGGCGCATTCGTATCCAACCAGGATCTGTCCTAGATATCTTACTTAAGTACTTGCACACATACACACGCATTTGCATTCCCGCTTGCTGTTCCACATGCTTTGGCCTGGCCATAGGCGCCCTGCTGTCCGGCTGCGGTTCACACCACCTCATTCTTGCGCACGGGTGTGGTGTCAATGTTGAGTTCCTAGCGGTCTGCAACCACTTCGTAATGTCACGGTGCCAGCCCTATGCTATGTATGCCCAAGGCACAGAGCGCGACCCGAAGTGCGCTTCAATCAACTAGTTTGTAGCAACTATCTGAGATCCTTATTGGGAATGTTGGGGCAAGTGCTTTTAGCGGATGTTCAGACCTGCCTTCACTTAGGGCGGGGCACGAGGCTGGCTGGAATCACAAGCTACCGGAATAACAATACCACCAGCAGTGATCTTAATAATAATAATAATAATAATAATAGTAATAGTAATAATAATAGTAATAGTAGTAATAGCCAGGAATATAAGTGTGAATGATATAAGTTGCGAGATCACACGGATGTCCGAGTAGTCACGTACAAGCAGAGAGCACAAATATACTGAGATTCCATCCAGATAAGAGCAATACAATAAGTTCTTGAGCCAATGTTGAAGTCCTCCGTCCATACCAACGCAGTATCCAGCGTAGCCCTTCTCTATCTGGCGCCCTGCGCCCAGCCTGCGTTACTTGCCTACCCTTCTACAGCCGCGTTCATGCAACAGGCTCTCTTCGGCTGTGAAGGCCAATGACGTCACTACTAATGCAGGCTGCGAGTGTACACCAGGTATGTTCTCTTCCTCTCTCTCTCATTCTCTCACACTCTGTCCCTCTCTCTCTCTGTGTGTATACGTCTCTCTTGTGTGTCGCCGTGTGACTCTGTGTCACTATATATGTCACAGTATATGTCACTGCGTATGTCACAGTGTCCGTGTCACTGTGTATGTCTGTGTCTGTGTGATTTTCACAATGTTTGCGTGCGTCACTCTGCACTGTGCATCACCGCGCACTGTGTATATAAGATTGTGTGACTGCATATCTGCGTCACAGTGTATGTGACACTGAGTCTGTGTGTGTGACCCTATGCGCGTGTCACTTTGTCACTTATCTACGTGTCACTATGTGGCTGTGTGACTGTATTTTTGTGTTTCCGTGTGTAAGTGTCACTGTGTGTATCATTGTGTCTATGTGCGTTGTCACTTTGGATGTCACAGTGTGTGTAACTGTGTATGTCACAGTTTGACTGTCACCGTATGACTGCGTGTCTATGTCATTGGTTCTCCGTCACTGTGTGTGTAACTGTGTATGTCACAGTGTGACTGTCACCGTATGACTGTGTGTCTATGTCATTGGTTCTCCGTCACCATCTGTGTCACTTGTGATTTATCACTGGGAACTGCCACCGCGTGACTGTGCCTGTATCTGTGTCACAGTCCGTGTCACTGTGTATGTGACAGTGTCCGTGTCACCGTGTATGCCCCAGTGTCTGTGTCACCGCGTATGTCACAGTGTGACTGTGTGGGTACATGTCATTATATGTGTTTCAGTGTCACTGTGTGCATGATTGTGTCACTGCCTCTGTTACAGTGTATCTGTTATTGTGTGACCGCGTCACCGTGTGTCTGAGTACCTGCGTGTGCCACTGTGCCTATGTATGTACCCTCATCTGTATCACTGCGCACTGTGTGACTGCGTATCTTTGTGTATGCGTCACTATGCACTGTGTGTCTTAGTTGTATGTGCGTCACAGTGTATGTCACAGTGTTTGTGTCACTGTCACTGTGTCTTGTGTCACCGTGTATGTGACACTGTGTCGGTCAAGGTGTCCGTGTGCGTCACCCTTTCTCTGAGTTTGTCACCGTGTATGTCACTGTGACTGCGTACCTGTATATGTGACTGTGCACTGTGTGTGACTGTGCACCATTGTCTGTGCACTGTGTGTCTGTGCACTGTGTTTCACTGTGTCATGGTGTCTGCGTATCACCGTGTTTGGGTCACCGTGTCTATGCTAGCGTGCGAATGTGTTTGTATGTCACAGAGTGACTGTCGTTGTGTGACTGTGTATCTGTGTCAGAGTATGTGTCTGTCTGTCCAATCTGTATGTCTGTCCAGTCTATGAGTCCAATCTGTCTGTCTGTCCGTCTTTCTGTTTGATGTCTATCGGTCTGTTTGTCTGTCAGTTGTGGCTCCGTGTAGATGTAGTGCAGTTGTGTGTGTCTGTCCAGGTCTGCAGCGTGTTGTGTGTGTGGTATCCTGGGTGACCCAGAGTTGCATATGTGTGAACGGAGGTGTTGGACACAGTGAATGGAGTCGGGATGTTCAGGTGTTGTTGCACCATAGTCTGTTGAAGCGAGTTTGCATCAAAACTGTCTTCTTGATCACCACATTTCTAAGTTTGTCGTGGGCGTTGTGCGCCAGTGTGAATCACCATCCGTTTGCATGTATGCGAAGTGGACGTGAAAGTGAGTCTGATTGCATAATAATAGTAATAATAATAATAACAATAATAATAATAATAATAATAAGAATAATAAGAATAAGAATAAGAAGAAGAAGAAGAAGAAGAATGACAATAGTAATAATAATAATAATAATAATAATAATAATGCACGAAAGAAATGAGTGATAGTGAACTTCAAAAACCAATCAGCATTATACACACAATACCAGATAGTTGTGACCTCGAACCAACAACAGGATTACATCACGAGTTTCACCAAATAGGAAGACACCAAGGGCTCAAAATTGACAATGCTGGTAAATTATCATCATCATCATCAATGAAGAGCTAATGTTGATACCCTATCCGGCGCTCGGCGCCCAGACTACAGATGGCAGTTCCTATCTAGCCTATGTATGATGCCACTGATAACGCCAACGGCTCCCCGAGTACGAGCAGATCTCAGCCAATGTTGTTCGCGTCAAGCACCAGGTATGCCTCCCGTATAACTCACAACCTCGTTCATCAACACTCAGGTGCCACATGTACCCCATGATTACCGTGCACCTAATAATAATAATTATAATAATAATAATAATAATAATAATAATAATAATAATAATAATAATAATAATAATAATAATAATAATAATAATAATAATAATAATAAAAATAATAATAATAATAATAATAATAATAACTATGTAGAAAATCCGGATATCCGGCAGGCCATTTTATCCGGAATTTTCAATCCGGATGAGAATTCCGGATTGATTCCGGATATAGGAAAATCCGGCCCTGCGCAAAACAATTTTTTTTACTGAAAAACAAATAATTCAAAAAATTCTGGAAAAAAAATATGTTGTTCAAATCAACGATACAAACAACTTTTGGCTTGAGGCCATTGTTGATATCTCAACAGATAAAAAATATATATATATAAAACAAAAAAATAAAATAATATTTGGATTAAAAATTGTAAAACGAATCAAGCATCCCCCCTCTAAACCCCTTCGTTCCCTATCTTACCCTCTTTCAACCCTTCCATGACTTATCAAGCTTTTTATGAAATAGGAACGTAGTTCTATTGTATTTTGCATGCGCAATATTACTTTTTTTTCTTTTTTTTTTTTTTGCTTTTTTTTGGCCATTTTTTTWATCATCCGGATTTCCGGATAATCCTAGCCCCCGATAATCCGGCCAGATAATCCGACCAGATTATCCGGCCAGGTATGCCGTGCTACATAGAATAATAATAATTAAAATAATAAAAAAGATGAGCAATAGCGAACTTCAACAATCAAACAACATCACATACTCAAATCACATAGTCGTAATCTCGAATCAACAAGAGAATTGCATCACGAGTTTCACCAAACAAGAGCACAACAAAAACTCAAAATTGACAATGCTGAAATAGTCTCTTCATCATCAACGAAGAACCAGAGTTGATATCCTATCTGGCGCTCGACGCCCAAACTACATATGGCAGATCGTATCTAGCCTATCTATGATGTCACTGATAACGCCAACAGCTCCCCGAGTACGAGCAGATATCAGCCAATGTTGTTTGCGTCAAGCACCAGGTTTGTCTCCCGTATCACTCACAACCTCGATCCCCAACGCACAAATGTCACTTGCACCCAGATTACCCTACACCTAATAAGAATAATAATAATAATGATAATAATAATAATAATAATAATAATAATAATAATAATAATAATAATAATAATATGCAACAAAAATGAGAAACAACAGAAAATTTTCTCTAAAATAAATAATCATTCTATACTAAAATTACATTCTAAACTTTAAATTTTCATTCTATCTTAAAAAATGTCATTCCAATTTTTTTTTTTTTTGTCTTATTTGAAAACTTTCCTTCCTATAATGGGGTATCCCTTCTTATTTGAACTGCATGCTAGAGATGAAATGAAAGTCTGGATGAGTTCATGTAATATTTTAATTGGACTGTCATTCTAAGTAAGGATTTTCAGTTATAAATAAGGTCATCTAATCTAAATTAGAAGATATTTGTTGTAGTAGAATTGAAGTTTAATTAAAACATTTCATAAACTCATCCAAATTTTCGTTCCATCTTGAACAAATAGATGTAGTTGGAAGGGAGAGCTCATATTTAGACGCGAACTTATCAAATAAAACTGGAAATTTTAGAATTGCACGAACATTGGAATGATAATTTGTATATATGAAGAATTTTTTTTTTATGGAATGTTTTTTTAACTTTCATTTCTCGTGGGAATTTTTCTGTTCAATAGTGAACTTCATCAATCAAACAACATCATATACACAAGACGAGATAGTCGTGACCTCGAACCAACAACAGGATTGCATCAAGAGTTTCACCAAATAAGAGCACAACAAAAGCTCATAATTCACAATGCTGGAATAGTCTCATCATCATCAACGAAGAACCAATGTTGGTATCCTACCTGGCGCTGGCGCCCAGACTATACATGGCAGATCCTATCTAGTCTAGACTATAATGTCGAGTGTTGACGACAACAACTTTCCGAAGTACGAGCATACAACGACCAATGTCGCACTCCTCAAATACCAGGTATGTCTTTCGTATCACTCACAACCTCGATCCCACTTACAGATGCCACGTGTATCTCGCCTCTCCCTCTCTCACTCTCTCTCTCTTTCTCTCTCTCTCTCTCACGCACACACACACATACATGCGCAGTAGTAAACACTTCGACATTGTAGTGGTAGATTCGTTCGATTTTACTTATTTATTTATTTAATTATTTTTTTTTTAATTTATTTATTATTTATTTTCTATCGATGGAAGTACCATGAGCTAAGTCGCGTGATTTGTAGACTTACCTGTTCTCTCCTCTCCAATGTCGTCGTCGTCACTGTCGTCTTCGGAGCCGCCGTCGTTGGAGCCGTCGTCGTCCGCCCGCATGCTCAGGTAAGCATTCTTCTCCTCCTTTATCCTTCTCCTTCTTCTCCCTCTCCTTCTTCTTCTTCTTCCTCTTCTCATTCTTCGTGATAAGGTTCAATGAACTTTTCATGGCACCCCCAGTGGCAAACTGCCGATATCACCACGATCTAGACACTTCACCGGACCATTCAATCGGTAGGAGCGACGGAGGTGTGTACACAGGGTAGGGACGTAATCAGCGCGAGCTGATGACTCGCGCTTACTAGGCATTCCTCATTGAAGATCGATAATTACAACAATCTATCCTGTTGCGGTGAACCTCCTTCCCGTCTCCCGCTTCTTCTTCTTCTTCTTCTTCTTCTTCTCATGCCTACTCCTTTCTGCGTGCGTTGCTTCTTTCTGGCTGCGCCTCTCTTCCCTCCGCTTGCGCTACCTTCCCATTGTCATCTCCGTCGGCCAAGCGTGCACTACCCCGCTGCTTCCACTGCGCGGCCATCCTCTCTTGTCCAGCGTGTGCGGCCTTCGTTTTCTCGATCCTTCGCGCACGCACTTCCACACGCTCTACTCCTCTTTCACTTCTTCCCCTTTCCGCTTCTTCTTCTTCTTCTTCTTCTCGTGCCTACTCCTCTCTGCGTGCGCTGCTTCTTTTTGGCTGCGCCTCTCTTCCCTCCGCTTGCGCTACCTTCCCGTTGTCATCTCCGTCGGCCAAGCGTGCACTACCCCGCTGCTTCCACTGCGCGGCCATCTTCTCTTCTCTAGCGTTTGCGGCCTTCGTTTTCTCGATCCTTCGCGCACGCACTTCCACACGCTCTACTCCTCTCTCACTTCTTCCCCTTCTCTCTATCTTCTTCTTCTTCTCCTCCTCCTCCTTCTCCTCTTCCTCCTTCTTCTTCCTCTTCTACTACTTCTTCTTCTTCCTCCCTGTGCTACATCGCTGTTTTCCCAGTCGCTATCTTCGTCGGTCGCGGGTCCGCCTCCTCTCTCCCTAGTGTCATGCGCATTCTTCCCCTTTCGGCCATCCTGCTCGTTCCACCGCGCGACCTCATCGGTTGCACTACGCGTCACTTTCCCCAGTGTCGCCCAATCTCGCTCTACATGCGCCATGCCTCGCTCATCCCCAACTCTAACCATGCTCTAGGCAGGGGCCGACCAACCACGGCCGAAGTTGTGCTACTGCTGCGAAAGTCTATGGCTACCCCGAAATGAATCTGCCCTGGATCATGTGGCGGATTCACCGAAGTAAACTACCGGCCGTAGATATGGACTGGAGCGGAATAACAAAATCAGAAATAAGAAAATAAGAAATAAGAGAAAAAAAAGAAAAATAGAATATAACTGCCTATCCTCCTTATCCTGCCAAGTGTCGGGCAGGGACTCAAATTTAAACTAACTAACGAAGTCTTATTTACTTGTAGAACCGAGGTCAGGGGTTCAAGCCCCGACAATTCGATTGCAGGGTAAAGTGTAGCCGAGCTCCTTGCCAAAAGGAGCTAGCTCAGGGTTAGGAGGTCTTGATCCCTGCATCCCTTGTTTAGCAAACAACCCCGAAACCTGCTGAGCTAGCTCCCACTTTAAGTAGAAGGGGAGCAACTTCACTATGTATACAGCAGCGGGGCTCAGTCCGCCTAGTGGCCTGAGCCGGTTCCTAAGCCTGCGAGTGCGCACGCTTGTCGATCTGCATGTCTGTCTGAGTGCTTGTTGGTTTGAGTGTATGTGTGACCCGCAAAGGTACTAGGTTGGTTGGAAGGCCTGAAGGGCCGGCACTTAGCTGTGGTCGCGACTTTGAGGGTTGCCGCGGAAAAACACTCGAGTAGTGGGGTTAGGCCTGCTCTCAGAGCAGCGGGGAAAACACTGAAGTAGCAGGTCGGTCGGTACCACTTAAGCATCGGTAGATGCGCAGGGAGTAGACCGTCAAGCAGAAGAAGACAAAAGTTAGCATTCAAAGGGTTATTGCAATCTCGTCGATTACACATTAATAATCGTATTGGCCGTATGGTCGGGGCGTATATTAATTTACCCTGGCTAACGTACCGATGATTAAGTCTTAGTGTGTGTCGTAAATCTATCTGACACAACACTAGCCCCACCGATCCCTCGACCTCTTCGGTCGAAGGGTATCATTACCGATTCTGACCATCAGAGCACGCGTTACAATAACGCGCACACATACCTAACGAAATTTTCACACCGATTTGCCCCGGCCTCAATGGCCGAGGAAATTGTTTCAAGTGTCACGCCAAAGCGCGCACACCCTCTCCATTAAGTCGCTTAGTTCATATTCGCACATTCTTGCTCTTATCTGAAGGCCTTTTAGCTCCCACCATTTCCACATGGCCAATTCCTCTCGAGCCTTGTCGAAGATCTCGATATATAGTTGGGAGGCGGGGTTGTTTATCAGGTTAGATTCAGCTATTTTTAATGCAAATTCCAATAATTGCTTTTTTTGTTTCCTTATTGACGCTAGCTGCCTAGACATTTTGGCCACAGTATCTGAAAGGGTCGAGTAACTCTTCTGAAACCATTCCCATCGAGGAATAGTGTTTAGGTGTGCTGACCTCAACCCTTGCCAGCAATCGGAGACTTCGCTTTGGAAAGTTTGGCTTAGTAGGAGGGAATTGTTGAGCTTGTGGAAGCTGGCTCCCTTTGAAACCATTTGGTCAAAGCATATGATCAATTCAGTTGGTTTGTAATCCAGCCCTAAGTATGGGGCCAGCGGTAGTATTTCAACTTCCTTGACTGCCCCCATCAAGATTTCGGACACTAGGAAGTAGTCTATTCGTGAAAAGGCCATATGATTAACATAGTTCTTCCTGACTAAGGTGAAGGATCTCTTGTTGGGGTCGTTTTTTTTCTCTTCTCAATTTCAGAAAAGGGTCTGTATCATGGGCCTGGGACAGATCCTGGGCCTCGGCCTGAGCCAGACAGAGGCCGCGACACAGGCCCAGACACAAGTGCAGAAATACACCTAGCCCAGGACCTAGACCCGAGGTTCAGGCCCTGACATTTTTTTTTTTTCTTTTGCAAACCCCCAGGTCTGAGCCCGGATGCGGGATTCAGGCTCAGGTGCACACCCACACCTTTTTTTTTTCATTTTGATTTTTTGCAAATATAACATTGTCAGGCACAAGCATTTTTCTTTTGGTAACGGACAGACCCAGCCCAAAACACTGGATTCAGGCCAGGCCTTTTTAAACAGTGTCGGACCAAATACCCTTACAAGGGTATTTGGCCATGCTTTTGCATTTGACACAACGACGGTGTCGGCTACCATGATGGCCTAGAGCAAACAATATCACCTGATCAGGAAGAAGCGCTTGACAAACCGCTCACTTTAGAAGAAATGCTCAGGGCTCTATAAAGCATGAACAACAACAAAACCCCAGGAATCGACGGCTTAACAAAAGAATTCTGGAAAAAATTCTGGCCCTTGTTGGGAAGCGATTTACTTAACTTCTATAATGACAGTTGGTCTAATGGGGGACTGGGTAATCTTCTCAGCAGCAACGTGATCACACTACTGTACAAAAAAGGCGAAAACTTAGACGACATTAGAAACTACAGGCCCATATCACTGCTAACCTTCTCATACAAGATCCTCGCTAAGACTAACCGGATCATTAAGATCACAAACAAGTGCTTCCACATTGACCAAACAGGATTCATCCCGGGCCGTTATATTCTTGACAATGTCATGACATTGAACGAGTCAGTGAGAAAAATCAGAGAAAGGAAAATAAATGTCGCCATTCTCTTCTTTGATTTCGAGAAAGCATAGTCAACTGAGACTTTATGGAAGCAAGCATGGAAAGAATGGGAGTCGGACCAAACTTCAGAAAGTGGGTTAGGATACTCTACAAGGATGCAGTTGGCTGTGTCCAAGTCAATGGATTGTTGTCTGATTGCTATCCGATATCCCGCTCGATCCGCCAAGGGGACCCTCTAGCGCCGTCAATCTTCCTCTTCGTAATGGACGCAATCGCATCCTTCCTGCGCAAGGATCCATCAATTCAGAGACCAGCCAGTACCGACGTAGGCTCAGCCCATCAGATGAATTTCCCTGCAGCGATCTTGTTCGCTGATGACTTAACGGTCCTGATTAGAGCATCAGACTCCTCCTTCAGAACACTAGCCAAAGCAATGGAAGCATTCAGGTTAGCCTTAAAAACGAGGATCGATTGGGGGAAAACAATTGGCTGGTGGCTTCCGAGGACGAACCCCTTTCTCTCCAAGGAAGCGAGGCGGCTATAACATGGCAAACACCGGATACACCCACACATTATCTAGGTATCCTGATGACCAAAGAAGGACAGGCGCCCCAAATGGGTCCGTCCATGTTGGCCAAACAGATTAACAAAATCGGAAGGTGGGGCAACACTTTCACTTCCCTTAGAGGTCGAGCGTTGGTGCTCAACACGTCGGTCTTCTCAATGATGTGGTACATTGCTTCTATCTGGACAGTTCCCGATAGCTCTATTAAGGAACTGAACAGACGAGCCAGGATTTACTTATGGACAGGTGACCCTAACAAAGATACGGGCATATCTAAGATAGCCTGACACTACGTCACAAGGGAACCACGAAATGGGGGCCTAGGAATCATTGACCCCGGAACTGAAACAAAAGCTCTGCAAATTAAATAGATCATCAAACTGCTGATGAATCCGGACAGTGCCTGGAACAATTTGGCACTGGACAGTATTAGATCGATAGCCCCGGTTCCCTCCCTGAACGACATGTCAGGTCTATTTTGGGTAATGAAGAAAGAATGGGTAATATTCACAGGTCGGAGGAATCGGACGAGGAATAACAGATCCAATGACCATCGGCCACCCACCCCCAACTGGCCAGCACTGCCTCGATCGTGGAGGAAAATAATTCCTAACAGGATCAACAAACCCAAATCCAAGGATGAAGTCCTAAGACAACCGCTCTTCGGGAATGAATGGCTAACAAACGAGGCCAACAACCCACTTTTCCTTGAACAAAGGTGGCTATCTTGGATCAAAAATGGTATTTGGAAAATAGATCACCTGTGGATGGAGGACATAAAAGATTGGATAACGGAACAAGAATCCAGTGTCCGACTGAAAGGTTGTCACAGACGTGAGACCAATCTCCAATACATACTCAGTCGTATCCCGCAAGAATGGAAAGATATCCTGGTGAAAGATGAGTCCTGGAGACCGGGCGAATGGGGCCTTCCGATTTAAGACACATCTCGTCCTAGAGCCTATCAATTCTCTCACATATAGCAAGGCTCACACACTAGAGCTATCTTCCACTCCTTCCCGGTCGCCTTCTCCAATACGGACATGCCAACTATTTTCAACAACAATGTAGAAACGTCTATACTGGATTCATTCCTTCTCATAAAAGTAAGGGTCCTAGGTTCATGGCCAAAGGCAATTTTCAGACAGGACACGGCAATCCGATCCTTGGAGTTCGACCCAGCAGAGTGGGCCTGGAAACCAAATTCTACCAGCAACTTCAAGTCAAAAGTCCCGATCCACGACTACTCAGTCAAACTTGGGTACAGACTGTTGTTGAAAACCAAAAATCCAGATCCAATTATCAAAAACAGATGGCGGAATCTTGTGGGTCAAGAAGCAGACAAAATCACGTGAATCCACTGGGAAAAATTCAAACGCATCAGACCAATTAAGATCAGAAGTTTGCAATGGCTGATTATGTACGCAGCCCTGCCAGTGAACCAATGGCTACACATTAGACGAAAAATCACAGACCCAAACAACTCGAAATTATGTACAGTCTGCTCTGAAGGCTTGGTAGAAGACGTAGTACATTGCTTAGTGACCTGTAAAGAAGCGACCGAATACTGGGCGAGAGCTTCTTCACTCTAGAACTCCCTCTT
>BFEA01000477.1:212795-224967 GCA_003427395.1 Chara braunii
CTCTCTCTCTCTCTCTCTCTCTCTCTCTCTCTCTCTCTCTCTCTCTCTCTCTCTCTCTCTCTCTCTCTCTCTCTCACAGTGACTCTCGCCATGTGTCTCTGTCTCCACAGCAGGCTCTGTCCTCCTCTTCTTCCTTTGCAACGGTGCACTCTCATGGGAGTCATCATCTGACTCCTCTGCTGCTGCTGTTGCTGCTGCCGCTTCCGGTGGTTTCTCTTTTCGTGGCCGCCCTCTTGGACGCCGTGAGCCTCGTGCAACCCCATGGGTGCCTTGAGCAACCACATGAGTCCGCCCTCTCCCACGCCGACCAGCCGCCCTCCCTCGTCCTCGCGGAGCACGATAAGCGAGGGGATCCCACACACGGCCGGGATGTGCTCCATGCCGCTGTCGGTGCGAATACCCTTACAAGGGTATCCGCCCTGGTTTTTGCAAGCGACAGAAAATAAGTTTAGTCTAAAGTTTAAGTATACTGCGCTAGGCGCGGCTGCGTCTGTGATTTACGTTGACTGGATGGTTGACTAGAATAGGGAGTGTGTGGGCGCGCGGATTTGAGGCACGCGTGATTCCATTTCTATCGTTGATTATAAAGTCGGCGCGGACGTCGGTCGGTCCGTCTCTATTTTTAGCTTTTATTTTTATTTTTGTTTATTTCTGATTGGACTAGGATTTAAGGCTATTTTTCTCTGGTGGATACAGTTGACTGAAGTACGCGTGCGTACGAAGGACGACTTTGACGGCGGCAACAACGGCGACAGTGTGACTGCGGTAGGTCTTGGCGCGCGAAGTGGCGCGAGTGGCGGCCGTGGTACAGTTTTGGTAAGTTAGCGCAGACGCTGGATGGCCGCGCGCATGGTTGTAGGCAGAAATGAGGCTCAGGCCAGTTTCCCTGGCCCTGAGCGCAGCGCCGCACCGCCTTATATGGCACTCCGCGGGTATTGGTATTGGACTTGGGCTTAGCCCTATAGGTTATGGCATTGGGGTTACGAGGAGGTACAAGGTTCAGGGCCGAGGGACGGCAACGCGGGAGCAGTGGAGCAGTAAGAGGCTGAGGGGTTGAGGGTCCCGTGAGACTATCCCCCTTAATTTTGTTGAGGGAGTCCGATCGCGGGCCCGGCCCGTAGGGCCAAGGGAGCGTTTGGTGGGTCCCGCGGCTGTTTTCCGGCGGTGGTCTTCTTTTTGTTTTCAAGTTTGTTCTAGTTTATGGTTGCGTGCTCTCCTCCTTTTAAATTGGAGTGCGGGGACCGATTGCTGGCTCAACAGTCTAGCGCAGTGGACACACCCACGAACTGTTGGGGTGCAGGCCCGTAGAGCGGGCCTGGGTGGCGGGATTTTTTAAGTATGACCAGCTATCCTGGCCTTGCGCAGGCTACGCAGGTTCCGAGGAGGGGCCGTTTAGGCTCCGGTAGGCCGCGGGGTATTGCCCCGGCCGAGAGTCCTTCGGGACATCCGCTGAAGTTGAAATGATACAGAAAGGATCTGCGTGGCCCCGGCGCGAAGGGGGGGCACGCAGAAATCTAGGACCTGTCGGGGCGGCCGGCAATTTTGTCCCTCCGAAGTTTCCCTCGGGGTGGCCTAAGCTGTCGAGCGGGGTCACGATATCCGCTGCTACTGAACGCTGCGGAAGGGCGGGTCACCGAGGCCATCGGCGGAGGAGCGGACCAGCGAGCTCCGGGAGTATAAATCGAGAGGCAGCGCCCAGCCACTCGTTCACTCCTGCGGGAGCCAGGCGGAAGCGCTGCCACAGGGGCTTGCGCTAGGAGGTGGGCGGAGCGGTGAGAATGACGGACGACACCCGGACGCGATGGCGCGATAGATGCATGCGGGCCAGGGGAAGCGCAGCGACGGGGGAGGCTGGCCATGGCAGGAGGTCGGGAAGGCATAGCCCGCCCGTCTCTGGGTTGCAACGGGGGAGCGCAGCGGAGGGAACTAGGGGCGATGAAGGCAGGGCTGAACCTGGTCAGGAACTTCGCTGGGGTGCATTCGAAGTAGAGTCGGGAGGGAGACGAGAAGGGGGCAGCAAGGATGTACCTGGCTGGGTCCGGAGGCAAGGTGCGGTCAGAGGAGATGACGAAGCAGTGAGCCCCGGCGCAAGGCGAAGGAGGTAGGAGGCAGGCGACAGGGGCAGCGGGCGCAGCGCGGGTATTGTAACAGCAGCGCAACGACAGGCAGTGAGGAGAATGGGCAGATGCACCTGGACGGTGAAGGGCGCCGGGTGCATGCAGAGTGAAGGAGATGGCAGCGAGTAGGTGAGGCGCAGTGGAGAACGGGGAACTCGCTCGCTTGCGAGTGGTTTCGAAGGAGGGAGGAGTCGTTCCCGGGGTTTTGACCCCGGGCGAACTCAATGACGGGGTTAGTTTTGGAGATGGGTTAGTAGGATAGATGATAGAGACGGGAGGTCGTGCGCTGAGTGATGGTGGAAGTGCGGGGAACGGGTATGGTGCAGTCAAGGAGACGAAGGTCTCTCAAACCGTAGTAGGATCAGGAGGGGAGAGATGTGATCCTGATGTTTTTTGCCTGGGCGAATCCGATTACGATGTTAGTCAGAGTAGAAAATTAGTAGAAGGAGAGTTAGTGGAGAAAGCAGTTGTGTGAAGCTATGGTGGAGTGAGAGTAAGAAGTATCGGAAAAGTGCATGTCTCCCTCATTAGCAAATGGAATTGGATGAGGGATGGCTCGAATTCGATATTCTAGGGACGGGCGATCTAGGATCCGTAGTTGGATGAGTGTGTAAGTAAGTAGATTAGAAATTAGAGGAGGAAACTAGTGCGTGGAGGAAGGGGAGTGGTGGAATGAACCTGGACAGTGCACGTGCCAGGTGCATTCAAAGTTGGCGAGGGTGAAGTCCTACCTGCAGGCGGGTGTGCCGTTCGTCGTAGCTGTCCCGATGCACGTGGTGGGTAAACGGTGTAGCTTCTCATGTCCTAACGGATTCGATTTTGCCCTTCCCTGCGGCCGAAGTAGCCCCTTTCTATCTCTCCGAAGATGCGGTGTATAGTCTCATGCTCTAGTGGAAGGTTCCTCGGGTTTTTACTCAGTCTATCGAGAGAGGGGTGCAGAGCGAGCGGAATACGTACCTGCAGATCGTGTGAATTTTTGGTCTGGCTAAATGCAGCCCGAGGGATGTGGAACTTAGTAAGGGGGGGGGTGAGTGAGAGAGACCCACGTGAACGGATGGCTGCGTTCGATCGTAGGCAGAGCGGTCGGTGTGTTCCTTTTTGTGTGTATAGTGGCTCAGAGGAGTGTAGTGGTCCCACAAACTCGGAATGTGGGATGGGCGGTTGCCGTCGCAGCCAATCGAGTGAACCAGTACGGCGAGCTCTGTTGGAGTGTGGCCTATCCGGAACTTGCCACTGAGTTTGAAATCTGAAAGGGGGGTTCATGGATAATCCAAGGGGCCAGACTTTATAGCTGTTCGTGCCCTTGGAGCTGACTGGCTGTAGTACTTACCTTAGACTGCGGAGTAGGAGTGTTGGCCGAGGCTGGCAGTAAGACTGAACTGCTGAGGCTGCTACGATAGGCTGGATGCTGACTGTTGCTGTTGTGCCGTGGCGGTTACTGCCTCGCAACACTTCCCGCTGTGATTTGTTGTGTATTGCTGTGTACAATCCTATTGATGGGAGCTATTGCAATTGGGTGTGCTAGCTGTTGCGGTTGGGCTTGCTAGCTGCTGCAGTGGTATGTGCTAGCTGCCGCAGTGGTACGTGCTAGTTGCTACTATTAGTGATGCCATAGGAACGATTGTGTTCCTCGGCGTGTTGTTGCTGCAACGGTCTGCGCAGGTTGTTTTCTGTGAAGGTTACAGCGTTCTTCGTAAAGAGACAGTATTGTAAGATTGGGGGGAGTGATCTGACAGTGCAAAAAGGGATTAGTGCTGCGATTCGGGAGTCCGTCAGGAGAGTCTGTTGCGACAGTTGGACTTCTGGTTGACCAAGCTACTGCGTTTGTTTGGCCGGCATTGCGGGACCCTCAGGAGTATCCAGATAACGAGGCCCTCTCCTGTGAGCCTGAGAGCACCCTCCTTGGATCTGAGTGACTCAAACTCTCTCTGTCTGCCTTTTCTTACTCTAAGTCTAGTCCATTGGTGCTGAGAAGAAGGCAGCAGGCGGGATTGCAACCCGTAATCCGCGCCAAGGCCTCTGTGGGAGGTTCGCCCACCGATTGCGGGAGCTCTGCTGGGACTCAGGAGGAGTCCTGGAGGCAGAGAATTGTACGATAATCCTGCTATTTCCCTTTATACAGCTGGATTATAACCCCTATCTTTACTACCCATTGCATCTCTGCCTGAGTATATGGTGTGCAACCTTACTTTGACTTTGTTTGACCTTCAGGACACTGAGTCAGCCCAAGTAAAAGAATGTTTTCTCAAGTTCTGTTTCGATTTTGTTGGCTGAATTAAGTCAGACCTGTGAAAGGAATTGCATCAGGGAGAGGGCAGGATGGGAAGTTGGTTTGTATGATGGTTGACAGGGTCGTTAGGGCTGGGGAGTCCCCATAAGTTTGGGGAACCCCAATGCTATGTTTTATTTTGGCCTTGCATGAAGAAGTTAGACCCTTCTATAAGTTTAGGGGGTCTGATAACTCTTGAGGCAGGGATGCCCCCATAAGTTTGGGGACACCCGGTGCTGTGAATTGCATGGAGGGTCAGGCCGCTCTATAAGTTTAGGTGGCCTGAGTGCTCTTGCGAAGGGTTTGATTGTGCTTAATTTTCAGGGACTCGGGACGCTCAAAAAGTTTTGGTGCCTTGAGTTGCCTTGTTTTCTTTGGGTTTTCCTGAGTTTCTTTGGTCTCTGAACGAGGAGGTCTGAGCTGCTCTATAAGTTTAGGTATCTCAGTTTCTTTCTGCTTTTGTTCTGAAGAAGTTATCCTGACAAAGGGGCAGACCCTTCTGTAAGTTCAGGGGGTCTGACTCAATGCCACACACATGATGGCTCAGAGAGAAAGGAAGTTAGCAGAGAGTTAGACCCTTCTGTAAGTTCAGGGGGTCTGGCTCAAAGCCTCGCACATGCTGGAACCCAAAGGTTATAACTTGGCTATACTTTATTACTATTCTATTTAAGAATGAGCTAATAAGACTGTTCTATAAGTTTAGGTGGTCTGACTGTAGCCGTATCACAACTTGAAAAGAATATAACTAAGAATAAACATGATGGTAAGCAGGGGCAGACTGAACTCAAGTTAGTTCAGTCATATGCAGCCTTAGAAGACAAAGGTGAAGGCAGGTATATATAACTTGGATATTTTAAACAGTTCAGGGCGGCTAGAATGACCTAGGCATATGCCCAAAGAAGAGAGAAGTAGTTGTGCCCTCTGTTTTGTGTATACTTCTCGGCTAAGTTAGACACATTCCATAAGTTTGGGTGACCTGACTTTATGCCTTATGTAAGCTGGGTATAAAGGGATAAATCATTGAAAGATCATGAACTATTGTTTATTCAGATCGACTTGGGATGGTGAAAGTACTTACATTTGTGGTTTGACCTGCATGTGGATGAGTGAGGTTACTACTTGGTTTGAGTTTCAATTTGATAGGTAGTTGCTTTAGTCGCTCGTCACGTGCTAGAGCTATAGGAGTTAGTTTCAATTCCTGCATTTTCTGAGCTAAGTATTTTTTACTTAGATCAAGTCTCGCATTTTCTGGGATCTTTTCTTATACTTGGCTTTGTATAAATCTTGGCAAACTACTTTCTCTAAGAGAAGCGCTGCCGAAATTTCTATAAATCCAAGGAGTGAGTCAAATTTTGACTTGTCAAAAGTTCAACTTTGTCTTTTCTTATATCTGACTTCGTAAAAATATGGAAAGTCCCGCTTTCTAAAGGGAGTGCTGCCCAAATTTTTGCTAATTCTGGGAGTTAGACTAAAATTGGACTTTGAAAAGTCAAAGTTACTTTCGAATTCTGGACTTAGCCTTATATAAATTTTGGAATAACACTTTTCTAAAGGGAGTGCTGCCGAAATTTTTGCAAAACTAAGGAGTTGGTTAAATCTTGTTTAAGTTGAGCTCAAGTTGTCTTTTGAGTTCATATCTGACTTAGTGTAAATCTGGGAAGTCTCCCTTTCTAAAGGGAGTGCTGCCCTAATTTTTACTAATTCAGAAAGTTAGACAAAATTGGACTTTCCAGAGTTAAAGATTATTTCTGCTTTCATATTTGGACTTATATAAATTTTGGAAAGACACTTTTCCTACGGGAAGCGCTGCCGAAATTTTCTTAGTTTAAGGGAGATCGATTATATTTCGACAAGTGACGATTCTGGTAGTCCACTCTGAATAGTGGAGATTTTGTCATGAGTCTACCTTTCTTTGGGCATTTGCTTAGAGGTAGGCTTCGATACAATTAACTAGGATGATTTGGGTAAGAACATGTTATGTGGATCGTTCCCCACGGACTTATAGGTTTAGCCTGGGCATTGACCTGTCATGTGCTACAGGTCCTCTTGATCGTTTGATTCAAGTTCAGGACTAGGTTCAACTTGATCCTACAAGAATCACATTCTGTTATCACTGATAACAGGTCGGTTGCCGATTCGTCGGTTTACGATTCAACTCCAATTCACTCCTGCCACTCAACCTAAAGGCTTTAGCCTTGTGATTGAACTGTTTTGTTGTGTTTACACTCGGACTTTATTGAATGGTCATCCAACAAAAGTAATGAGTATTTATTTAAGAGTTGCACGAGTGAGGCTTGTATGGCTAAAGCGAGAGGTATGAGTGCAAGGAATGGTTGAAGTTGACCCCGTGTAGTGCGTGGACTTCTGGTTGAATCTTTGATGTGATTGCAGATATGTTTGTGGTTCGGACTCTGGATGTGACTGCCTGCGATTACATACATATATGGCTGAGAGGAGCCTCACTGTGACTGTGAGAAGTGATCGTCCTATATAAATAAACCTTATATATAAATTTATATCTGCCTTGGGTATGTGCGCGACTTACTGAGATCATGTGCATAAGGGTTAAACAAATTATGTGTTTAAGAGAAAAATGAGATTCCCCTTTTTACCTTTGCTTTTTAGAAGATTTTTATAGTCGGACATTGGTCCTAGGCCGGGATTCAAGTACCTTGTCCAGGACATCTCAAGCCCAAGACTCTGCAGGGAAGGAATTTTCCCCCGTGTAGAGCCTATTTGCCTTGTCTACCGAGACGCTCGGACCAAAGGCCGGAGGTCTCACGACGGTTGCACGACTATTCCTTCAGTCGTGCAATGTCGTGAGGGATTAGACTCTCACGACACTTCGAGTCTGACACTTGAGTGTCATAAGCGGTACTCGGATTCACGAGGGACCGCTAGATTATGAGCACTACATAGTACGTCATCATTGTGACTGCTTGCGTATGATTGCATTGCGAGTCAACATGAGTTAGCCGTATGCCGGCACGGTTTTATACTCGCGCGCGACGCCTATCCGATTTTCGCATTGGAAAGTTATGGGTCGGCTACCGAGGGGCTAGGAGCGTTGTCGCGTTGTTTGTGTTGTGTCGTTCGTATGTATGCTTGTGTGTGTTTTATTTTTATGTTCGTAAACGTGGTGTGCGCGTGGTGTGTGGGATGCGTCCTAGTCGACCGGCGACAAACCACGCTTGGGACCTCAGCCCCCCAAGATGTCGGTTCACGTGCGGGTCCGATAGAGACGTATTACCGCGCGTACCCTCTATGCTACAACGAACGAGAATCGCCCTCGGCTGGTCCACCTCTATGATTGCAACTGATTAGCTTTCGTACTGTGGACTGGTAGCTCGGCGGGGATACGCCCACCGAAGGGAGGTGACAGCTCCCGTAAGGTGGAGGTAACTTGTGCCTCCCGTAGGCCCTATCCTGTCGTAGGGGCTCGCGAGAGGTATGGCTGACGCACTCGGCCGGAGCGGCTTATGGAAGCTCCATGTATATTTTGCGATGAAGGATATAAAACAACTCCTGCGTGACGCGGTCGGGAGGGTCCCGCACTGCCCCATGCGGTGCCGGACCGATGCGCGCGACACCGCCCAACGAGAGGCGACCGCTGAGAAGAACCGTAAAATCATCGCACCGCGCTGCGACCCTGCTCGCCCTCTGCCTCACCCTCCTCGTGCACATCTCTGGATGACTGCATTGCGGTCTCCTGCTGGACTGCGGGATTCACCCTCTGGTGCTGCTGCTCCTTCTCCCTCTGCTGCGGTTGCTCCTCATCCGTCTCATGCTGCTGCTTCTCCTCATCCCCTCGCTGATGCTGATGGTCCTCATCCCCTTGCCCACGTTGCTGCTCCTGTTGCTGCTCCTATTGCTGCTCCTGCTGCTTCTCCTGCTGCTTCTCCTGCTGCTGCTCCTATTGCTGCTCCTGCTGCACAACCCGCTCGTGCTGCTGCACAACCCGCTCCTGCTGCTGCTCAACCTGCTTCTGCTGCTGCTCAACCTGGTCCTGCTTCTGCTGCTCCCCTTGCTGCGCCTCTGGCCGCGCCCGCGTCTGGGACCTCAATCCAGATCGTGTGCCTTGAACATAGGGGACCATGCCCTCTCTCCGCGTCCACGATCTGTCCGAGTCTGATCTCTCGTCCACCCACTCCTCGTCGGGGACATCATCGTCATTGTCCTCATCGGCCTCCTCCTCCTCCTCCTCCTCCTCCTCCTCCTCCTCCACCTCCACCTCCACCAACCTCTGCACCGATCTCGAAGTGGACGGCGCTGTGGGATCGGGGCGAATGTTTGTGCTGCCAACCGCAGAAGCAGTGCCCTCACCAGCTGCCTCAATGTCATCAACTGCCTCTGTGACATTTGCCATGTCACCCTCCAAGTCCTCGTGCTCCCAGTCGGCTGCGAGCCCCAACCATCCTCCTGCAACAGTGGCCCCATCCTGCCCCCTACTCTTGAGCCTCAAACTCCAGTGCGAGGCCAGCAATTTCTCGGTGCGCTGGTGGTGCAACTTGTTCCTCGACTTCGTCTGCACGAGATCCCAAGTGCTCTAGTTCATCTCCGCCGGAGAGGAAGTCGTCCAGATGGAGAGCACCTTCAGCGCCATCTCTCGGATCTCTGGATGCCCTGCACCATGCGCCTCCCACCATAGCACCGTATTGTCCTTCTCAACCTGTTTCTTTGCCTGCGGGGTGCCGAAGACTCCTCTCCCAAACTGGAACTCATACAACTGGTCCATGCAGTCGTCAAATCTCGAACTCTTACGCTTCCCGATCAACCGCTCCACAACGCTCTCGAACTATGCCATGAGGTCGACATTACTGAAAATAGTAATGTCCCTCAACATAGGATTCAGCAAACGTGCAACGACATGGATGGGGCCGAGCAGCATGTCCGTCCTGTTGTTGACATCCTTGTGAAGGTCATCTCGCTAGTCCGCAGAGAGCGGGGCCGAGCGAACGAAGCCAGGCAGCCGACACGCCATATAATAGATTCGTGACAAGCAGTGAACATCTTTGTCCACCTCTCGCAACACATTATAAGGCCCCTTTCATGACGGCAGTCAGCTTCTTGATATCAGCCCAGAATGCTTTGTCAAGAACTGTCTCTAACACGAAGTACGCCTTCGCCCTAATATCCCCTCGCCACCGCATGGTCTCCCAACCGTGTCCGGTGACGATACGCACGATGGCCCTCTCGCACACCTCGAGTCGCTGCAGCAACACATAGTTCGTCCCAAACCTTGTCTGAGTTGGCCGAAGGAGGCAGGTGCATTTCAAGTCAGTGTACTTCAACAGTTACGTCCTCAACTCCGACCGAGGCCACCTGTGAACCCAGAAGAAGTTCACTATTTTGTTGGCCTTAGTGATGATGTCATCCGCCCACTCCTTCTTACTTATATCGTGCATCAGGAGGTCCATGCAATGCGCCGTGCAAGGAATCCAATAGATCTGCGCGAACTCGGGGTCTTCCCTCAACATCCTCGCAGCACTCGTGTTCCCGGCGAAAGAGTCAGCGCATATCGCTGTGATCTTTTCCACCCCCCACTCTCTGAGGAACCGCTTCCACCCGACAACGACAGCTGCAGAGTCCTTGTCTCCCTCGCTCACATCCTCGCACTTCACGAAAACAGGCTTCGATCGGCCTGCAAGGATGTAGTTCATAAGTGATCGCCCACAGATGTTTGTGGTGCCATCAGTTATGAACGTACAGCCAGTCACCTGCCAGTCGTCACGGATCGCCTGCTCCTCATTCACCAACCTCTTGTTCAAACGATCGGGCAAGCGACACCTGAGGGGGTTGTACCCAGTAGGCACGAGTCGATGACTCCCCACAGGCTGTGGTCCGATACACGTCAGCATGAACTTCCTGAAGCTCTTGCTTCTGGCAGCGTTGAACGGTATGATGTTCTCCACGAAGAACTCGCAGCATGAGTCATCTATGTCCTCCTGCCTTGAGTTCTTTGCAACCCCCCTGATGCTCATCTGCCTCGTCGGGCCACGTATGCGTGCCCCTTGCACCACAAGCGGCGAGGAACCGGCCCTCCCTGGAGTAGCAAGGCCGCCTGTCACAACACCCCTCGTCCCCTCATCCTCGCCGATGTCAACCTCCATGGTGTCCCCACCCAGTGCCTCCCCGGGATCCTTAGCAATCCCGCCTTCGCCCGCTTCTCCTCCACCCAGAACAGGATTGTCTCCCTCGTCGCTCTTCTCCCTCTCCAACACGCGCTGCACCCTCTCATGCAGGTCCGGTGGCAGCTGTACATCAATGCCATGCAGCCTCCTCCAAATCGACAGGTTTGAATGTGGACACCTGGCAGACGCCCTTGCTTAAATAAAGTGCTCCCACGCACCAACAGAAAAATTCCCATGAGAAATGAAAGTTGAAAAAATATTCCATAAAAAAAAAAATCTTCATATTTATAAATTATCATTCCAATGTTTGTCCAATTATAAAATTTCCAATTTAATTTGATAAGTTCCTGTCTAAATATGAGTTTTCCCTTCCAACTACATCTATTTGTTCAAGATGGAATGAAAGTCTGGACGAGTTTATGAAATGTTTTAATTAGACTTTCATTCTACTACAACAAATACCGTCTACTTTAGATTGGATTAACCTATTTATGACTGGAAATCCTAACTTAGAATGGCAGTCCAATTAAAATATTTCATGAACTCATCCAGACTTTCATTCCATCTCTAGCATGCAATTCAAATAGGAAGGGATACCCCACTCTTGGAAGGAAAGTTTTCAAGTAAGACGAAAAAATTTAAAATTGGAATGACATTTTTTAAGATGGAATGAAAATTTGAAATTTAGAATGTAATTTTACTCTACAATGATTATTTAATTATGGGAAATTTTTCTGTTGACGCTTCTGATTACCGGAGTACTCCTTGTTGCAGAGTTTGCACCGCAGTCTTCTCGACCCACGAGCATTGCCCGACAGCATCTGCCCAGGAGTGACCCAAGACCACACGACGTGGTCCCTACTACAGGTCATGTCCTCCCGGAACGGCTCCCGTTGCTCCCCTGCCATGACATCGGTGATGCTGCAGAGTCAGTGCGGGGTTGCTGCTGACGCGGCTGCTGCTTTTGATGCTGTTGCGGGAGCTGGCACTGGAAGGTGCAGTGGCTGCTGCTGCTGAAGCGGTTGCTGCGGCTGCTGCTGATGCGGTTGCTGCTGCCGCTGCTATAGTGGTTGCTGCTCACGTGGCTGCTGTTGTCGCGGTGGCTGCTGACATGACAATGGAAGGTACTGTGGGTGCTGCTGCTGCCGCTGCTGAAGCGGTTGCTGCTCACGTGGCAGCTGCTGCACTGGAAGGTGCTCTGGGTGCTGCAGTGGTTGATGTGGGTGCTGCAGCTGCTGTTGAAGCGGTTGCTGCTCACGAGGCTACTGTTGTCGTGGTGGCTGCTGACGTGGCAGGTGCGGACGAAACACCTGCTGACGTGGCAGACGCTGACGATGCACCAGCGAGAACAAGGAACATGAGAAATATCAATTTCGACGGAGAATTAAAAAAGGCAAAAAAAAAAAAGGCGGAGGAGGGGGAGGACGAGGGAGAGAGAGACAGGGATGACGAGGAGAGAGAGAGAGGGAGAACGAGAAAGGGGGAGGGGACAAGGGGGTGGAGGACGAGGAGAGGAAAGAGAAGAAGAAGAAAGGTGTGTGTGTGTGTGTGTGTGTGTGAGTGTGTGTGTGTGTGTGTGTGTGTATGTGTGTGTGTGTGTGTGTGTGTGTGAGAGAGAGAGAGAGAGAGAGAGAGAGAGAGAGAGAGAGAGAGAG
>BFEA01000477.1:278049-288798 GCA_003427395.1 Chara braunii
AAAAAAAAAAAAAAAAACGTTTTCAAAAAATTCTGAAAACAAATAATGTTATGGAGACAAATAAACTTAACAACATTTTCCTGGGCACTACATCCAAATTCTTTATTTAATTTGAATTAAAAATCAAATATAGAAAATAAACACTATGATAAAAATAAAACAAAATAAAAAGAGAATTAAAATGAGTGAGTGTGCCAGCCCCTTTTCGACACCGCCATCTTTGCTGATTTTTAATTATTCCCTGAAAATTTACAGATATGTAGTTTACATAATCAATAACTCATTAAGAAATTTTAAAAAAATAATAAAACTTTTTAGGCCCCGAAATAAAGTGAAAACAAAAAGTTATAAGTGAAAAAAAACAAAATAGTGAGTGGGCGAGCACGTTTTGACACCCCCATCTTTGATGATTTTTAATGTTTTTCTGGCTCAGCAGAATGGCTTCAAAATCTTTAGGCATGTAGGATACATTATAGAGAACTCGCAAAAAAAAAAGCAGAAACAAAACCTTATTTTTAGGCCCCGAAAAGAAATTTGGCGGGGGCCGAACCTGGAGGTGTTCAGCCCCCGAACGGGACCACGAGAGGCCGAACGTTCGAGGGCCAGCCCGGGGCCCCCCGAACGTTTGGTTAGGGAACCCTGTATATATCTATATATATATATAGATATATTACTGTTGATAGCAACAACAACATTTGTGTTGCTGTTTCAGTTCCAAACCCATCTTTATCTGAAACAGCAACACAAACTGTGTTGTTGCCTGCTGGTGGTGGTCCCCCACCACTCCCATGGGGCAACCAACCCCTCTGTGTTGTATCAACTATGCCATCAGCAGGGCCTCCTTTTTTATTTTTATTTTTTTCATTCCTTGTTTTTTTATTCATACACAACACATCTTCATAACAAACAAGAAAGACAACAAACTAAAGAACACAAAGAACTGTCTACCAAAAATGGAAAAAAAAAATCTGCCTTTTTTTTTTTTTTTTTTTTTTTTTTTGCACCGTTTCGAATTTTTAGTTTTTTTAATTCTATAAAAGTATAGTTTTCCGAAAACCAAATATGGGGTTGTAGGGCTTAAAATTCCCTACAACCCCACATATATATATTTTTCCCTATTATTTAATTCAGAAAAAACTCGGTAAAATCACGTCCGCGGCGCGGACGAGGCCGGTCGTGGCCGCGGCCACGTATGATGTATGCGGCCGCCCTTCGAGCTCGGACCCGCGGACGCGTCCGCGAGTGTTTCGTAGGTACGGGGGGCACGGCAATATCAGTGGTATCCATGCTGACTCCTTGAAACGGCCGTTCAACCTGAGTAGGGACTATCGATCTAGGATGCTGAATCAGTGCCTTGTGAGCGGCGCAGACGGAGCAGTTTCGAACGATGAATTGAACATCGTTGCGAATATTGGACGAATACCATTTATTTTTATCAATCGCCGCCTTCGTGATCCGGACGGCGAAGTGTGCCGCGGTCTCCTCGTGAGCCGACTTAACCCAGTCGTACCTCATGAATGGATGAGGCACGGCCATCCAGGTCCCGCTACTGTCCGTTTTCCGCTTTTCTAACCGTCCTTCATTCCATCGATAGTCCTGTGCCCTCTCATTGGCCCTCCTCTGGTCCTCCTTGGTGAAGTCTCGAAGGGAGCTCCCAGCTACCGTAGCTATCAGGGCGACGTCTCTCCAGACCTCAGCCCTTCTAAACAGTTGGGTCTTTTCCAACCCTTCCGACGTGGCTTCAAGGAATCGAGCCTCTGTCGGAATCTTATCAGTTCGATACAAGGGGCATAACCATGGTTTGGTCGTGTTTCTGTACTGGATGGAGGAGCCATGAGCTCTAGAGACACAGCGCTGACAATCTACCCATTCGACATATCCTTCCCCACTAGGATGCATAGAAACAGAATAAACTCTCGAAATTGCTTCACAGAAATAACATAATTTATCAGGCAGGGAGAGAAGATACGAAGACGAAGGGGGAGAAAGAGGGCCTTCGGAATTACCTTCGTGCCCCGTCGCCATTGCGACTGCCAATCAGTTCTTAGTGGGTCGAGGGAGGATGGCCACCTGTACGTACGAGAGCTCGCCGTTTAGTTCCAGCTCCTCCCATGGTGTAATCTCATCGCCCTTGGCCACCTTGTTGGGCCGATGCAATCGTGTCAACCCGTTAGTGTTGCCGTGCCTTTCCGTCTTCCGGTAAACGATGTCAAAATCGTACTCTTGCAGTCGCACAGCCCAGCGTTCAATCATGCCCGTTTAGTTGGTAAGCTTCTTAAGGGCCAACGAGTGACGAGGATAATTTTTTTGTCCGTACAGATACGGATGGAAATGTTGGATTCCCCATACAACCGCGTAACATTCGTCTTGTGGTGCCGAATCGTTTCTTCTCTCGTCCGGTACTGTTCGCGAAGTGTACTAGATGACATGTTCGCGATGGTCTTTCCTTTTCTGAGCCAGAATAGCGGAGATTGCTCCAGGCTGCCAGACGGTAATGAGTATGAACTGCTTCTCAGGGTCGGTCCGGATCAAAATAGGCGTCCTAGCCAAGGCTTCCTTCAAGGCGACACAGACCTGCTGACATTCCGCGTCCCAATTCAGTGGCTGGTCCTTTTGTAAGAGATTTGGCAAAGGTCATGCGATAATAGCAAAACCCTTGATAAATCGTCAGTAATTGTAGGCGTGGGGGCTTCTCGGACCGCCACGACCTTTCTCGAATCTGGTCGGAAGCCTCCTCGCATCACCACGTATCCCAAAAATAAGATCTCCGAGAGGAAAAGCTCACTTTTTTCCAATCCGATCTTGAAACCAGCATCATTCAATGCTCCGAGTGTTCACTCAATGTGCTGAGCCTGTGCATGGAATGATTCCGAGTAAACTAGGATATCGTCCATATACATAATGACGCAGAAGTTAATCATGCTTTGCGTCAGTCTGGTCTTGTTGACAAAATTATGAAACGTGACGTTCATCGCTTTCTAAATGTGGTTGGGGCATTGCAAATTCCCGTCGGGCAGCGAAGCCACTGCCAGGTACCCTCAAATCACACTAAGGTCATCTTTGGCCGATCTTCCTCCTTAACCATAGTATGGTCAAATCCATAACGAATATCAAACTCACTGAAGTAATTAGCACAGCCAATCGCATCCAACAGTTCATTAATCCGGGGAAGGGGATACACATCCTTGATTGTTATATCATTCAATTTTCGATAGTCGATGCAGATGCGAATCGACCCGTTTTTCTTCGGAACTAAAACCACGGGAAATGACCAAGGTTCAATTGCCGGTTCGATCCACCCACTAGCCTCGCGATCTTTCTTTCGGTGAGCGAATATTGGTATGGTTTATAATGGATCGGCGGGTGAGTTCCAGTCTGAATTTTATGTTGGACGACCAAGGACAGTCCGATGTCCGTGTCCGTTACACTAATCGCCTCCTGATATTAAGTTAGTATATCAGCAATCAATCGATGAATCTTATTCGATACATACTGCAGTACGTGTAACTCGTATGGTTGCCCATGTATAGTAACTGCTACTTGTTTCGTGTTCACCCTTTTACTAATTTCCGTCGGGGGAGCGAAAATTAAGGAATTATCCGATCTCCAAGAGAATACGGTAGCGATCATTGGCGCGTCTTCTTCTCAGATGGCCAAGTGTTCCTATGGGGTCACGCCATCGCTAATATCCCGCCAATGCACCGGCCTTTCAAGGATTTTGATTTCAAGCTCGTAGATTGTAGGATCGTCGTGTTTAGGGGGTTCCAAAGCTTCGCTTTCGGCCCCTAGGCGTAACAATCGCACCTCCTTTCCTAGAGTCAGCAAGGAACGAGGTAGCCCTGTAATGTCGAAGATGGCCTTCTTTTCTCTATATCTCGAGAGAAAAAGAGCAGTGGTTTCGTACAGGGTTCGAGAGGGTTCCAAGGAATCAACCATGCGGGATACTTGTACGAGTGGTTCCCCAAGGATTAAGGCTCGAGTCCGTTGCAGGTTCTTTCCCGTGAGGATGAACATTTTCGCAGACTTCTGTCGGACGGGGTAGCGGATCGATCGGTGCACCATATCTTGGATTACAGGATCTGTGTCATCCTCGCTACCAGAACAGCTGTTGGGCAGCTTAGGTTCCTTCTCTTTTGGATCTTTCTTGAGGCTCGGCTCTTTCCACGTGATCACTCGAAGAGATCCCCTGATCTCAGGCGAGGGTTTCGGAGGTAGCGTGGTTCGGAGAGTTAATCTCATTGGGATGACATATGGTTTCCCGCCCGTGTTTCGAAGAATGACCGATCGCCTTTCAAAATCCAGGTTAGCCCGTAGTGTCGTGATGGCTGGCAATCCCAGGAGGACATCGTAGGTGTTCACATCCAACAGTACTACATTTCCCGGGGCGTGAACCCTCCCTAACCAAAAGGCGACATTCTTCATCCTCCCCACCGCTTTGATTTTTTCTTTGTCAGCTGAGACGAGGTGATCACCTTTCGCTAACGTAATTAGATCTTTCTATCTCCCAACTCGTTCTACTACCCTCAGCGAGATAGCCAGGACCGCCGCTCCTGAATCAAGGATGGCGTTATACGGAATTCCCTAAACTTTGATGTCGCATTCTCCTGATTTCCACGGAATAGTTTTAATCCGTAGAAAATGATCGTCTTTTTGGATTATTCCTACCCGCATTGGTTCCGACGTATCAGGAGTGTTTGGTTTATACCCGCATTCGCTGCTTATTCGGCAGTGGCTATCGTACTTCCTCCGTTCTCGATTTCCTCAAGCATCGTTCCTACCCTTCATGGACCATTCACTACAGATGCAGCAGCCTTAGGGGATACTCCGATTTGAGCTTGGGCGGGTTGGAGGGGGCAGTCTTGGGCTTTGTGGCCCGGCTGATGGCACGTGTAACAAACACTCAGGTTAGTTGCCGCTCCGCCCATAGTTCAAGTACCTCAGTTGATTCATTTGTCATGTTCGGAATTTCTTGGGAAGGCACAGGAGTCGCCATAACAGGTACACACACTCCCATAGCTGTGTCGGGAGCGAACTTTCTGGTAGGGATTTTCTCAAGATAAGTAACAGGGCCAAAGACGAAACCCATGTTTTCAAACTTGTTCTGAAGCGCGGCCAACTCAGCCCTCGCCCAAGCTAATTCTGAGGAATCTCCCTCTCTAGGATAATCTTCTCCTTCCACAGCCAATTTTCGCTCCATTTCCTCGGCCACAGACATAATCTGTTGTAAGGTGTGATTGATCGGGGAGAATTGCTTTCGCAATTTTGCTCTGATGGTTCTGCTGCGAAACCCATCGATAAACAGATCCTTTCCAACTGCTTCCCTCCGCTGGGTCTTGACGAACATCCTATGGAATCGGTTGCGATATTAAGTGACTGACTCGATAGGTTCTTGAACTCGATCTTTGATCAGAAAGAGTGTTTGTTCCGGATGAGTGTAATCGAATCGATTTAGGAAGTCATGCTCGAACGTTGGGAGATCTACCCAAACGTAAGTGTTGAAACTGTGGTGCACATCCTCTCCTAATCTGGCGGGGATGTTGATCCGAGCTTCGTCGTTTCCATACTGTTGTGCGCGCAAGGTAGCTAACTGTGCCCCGACTAAGTGATGTGTAGGATAAAAAAGGTACAGATCCGTTCGAGCCATAGGTGCTCGAGGCCGTGGAGCCATGTTGGGCACAGGATTTTGATTTTGGGCTTGGTTCACAGCCGGATGAGCATTCATAGGGGCTACTCGTCGTCCAACCGATCTACTCCTTGTCACCACGGGATCGCGTTGAGGCGCGTTCCTCTGCCTTGGTCGTCCTCCGTTCGCCAGATCGCTCTGTGCGGGTTACCCTTTGTATTAAATTGGAAGCCTGCCACGTGTCGGTTCCGATACCAACCTTACGCCCTGCGCGACTTCCTGATCGGAGTGGGATGGGGACCCGGAAGTGCGAAAAGGGGTGTGCCAAGGATTTTAGGAAAGTGGGGGTGGAGTCCTAGGTCGCAACTGAGATCTCTTGTGGCAAGTTTCAGGGGTATAAGCGCAAGAGGGTGTGTGTAGGCCGTATTTGGAGCTTTTAATTTTCGTAAGACGGAGGGTAGACCACCTCTCGGGGCTTGTGCACAATAGGGAAGCCGTGAAAGTTGTGCAGCATAAGGCAGATAGCATGCGCAGTGCATCTAAGACTAAAGATCCCAACGTACGTTTCCACAATCACAGCACCAATAAATCTAAGTGCTCTTGCATTCTCGAACAGAATCCGAACACCATTGCCCCTGCCGAAGAACTCAATTTTCGTAAGCCTTCAAGCCCGAAAAATGTGAATCACCATCTGCTCTGGTTTCGTCTTCGTGGTTGGTCGTGTGGTTCGACCAGTTGTTGGCGCCGCTCAACTTCGGTGCGGGTTCGCCGAGCGAATTCCGAGGCTCAATAGGCCTGGTGTCGCCGACACTTTTTGCACGGTATGCGGGGCCAATAATGGGCTATGGAATTCCATGGCACCATCGTGAGATGGTGATATGGAAGGAGGAGGTGAAAGGGAGGGAAACTCGTGGTAATTAAGACGAAGCCGGGGGATATAAAACATTGCGTGATATAAGTATCCGGGTAATCAAGGCGCCTGGGGTCGTTAGTTACGACACAGTGAAAGTCCCTTACGTACAATCGGTCGTTATCTGTTAGACAGGGGAATTCCGGGTTTGTTAAGTTCCCCCGCCGTTTAAGTTGTTCACCCTCCCAGTATTCACGATATTTCGGGTCCCTCAGACTCTCACGATCGGACATCCACGAGGGAAATTCTGCAGCCGTATCCGTCTAGAAAGCTTGGTCCCCTGCATCCTCATACGGGGTTCCAGGCTGACTCACGGAGACGAGCGCGTACGTAGCGACTTCGACTTTCTCGAGATCGCGACTGTACGCGAGCGCGCACGTGGAAAATGGGGGATTGGTTTAGTGTATCGATCGCGTTTGGCATACATGCAAATATCCTACTGAGTCTCATGCTACGTTGGGTGAGGTCTAGTCATTACATGCCATCCATATGACAAAAAGAAGGAAAGAAGGGAAAGGATCATCAACTTCTTATAGCAATCTTGGCGATCGAAAGTTAGCAACTAAACCCAATCATCCATAACGAGCGTTTCCAATTAGATCTGAGCGCATTGCTCACACGAAAGAATAATAGACCGAGACGATACGTGCATCGCAAAACAAGATTGGAAATCCGAAAATATCACTAAAAAAAAAAGGGGATTCACATTCATTTCATGCATACATACGAAATAAAAACGACAAGGAAAATCCGAGACGATTTACAAGAGAAGTCCAAAAAGAAGGCCGCGATAAAATCGGTCATATCAGGATCCAAAATTATACAGATGAAAAAAGAAAAGAACCTTATCCCACACCCACGACTGCTCTTCTCTCTCTCTCTCTCTCTCTCTCTCTCTCTCTCTCTCTCTCTCTCTCTCTCTCTCTCTCTCTCTCTCTCTCTCTCTCTCTCTCTTTCCCCCAACCTCTCCATGCTCCCGATGTGGGCAGTCCGTCGCCTCGCATCAACATAGAGTTCTCACCCTGCTTAGTTTGAGTACGCGAGCCAGGTTCGCTCGTGCGCCACAGTCCGTCGCGACCCCACACGTCAACCCTGCATACCGGACACCAGCTCGCCTAACTCTCGCACTCACTCACCTTTCAGACTTGCTCGTTAGCCGACCCTCACTGATCGCGTTCACCTTGAAATTCGTGGAGAGCAAACTAATCGCGCTTGCAGAATTTATAGCATGCATGCCTGCGCGAAAGGTATGGGATTAAGCTTAGGTGGACAAGAGGAGAAAAGAGGAAGTGCCTACGTCTGCATAGCCAGGCCGCGGCGTGGGGGTCATAGCCACACTCCACGCATCGATCCGGTCATGCAGCCGCTCCGGCCAATTAGAATAGAGCATGCGAGGCGAGGAAGAAGAAGAAAGCGGAAAAACACGAGGAAACCAAGAAAGAAGAAAGATACATTTACAATCGCGCCAGCCACAAGCGGTTATCGGGTAGCTGAAAATTCTGGAATGAAAATTCTGAAGTGAGAGTTTTGGGCAGTCTGAAAATCCTGAATGGTCCTGAAGCGGTGAAAGGTCCGAAGACCCTGAAAACCACCTGTTTAGGCAGGGTGCATCTTGAAGTGGTGAAGAGTGTCCTGAAGTGGTCAAGTTAGAGTTTTGGGCAGTCTGAAAATCATGATTGGTCCTGAAGTGGTGAAAGGTCCGAAGACCATGAAAACCACCCTTCACCACTTGAGGATGCAGCCTACCTAAACAGGTGGTTTTCAAGATCTTCAGAGCTTTCAATGGTCCTGAAGTGGTGAAAGGTCCGAAGACCCTGAAAACCACCTGTTTAGGCAGGCTGCATCCTGAAGTGGTGAAGAGTGTACTGAAGTAGTCAAGTTATTTTGGGCAGTCTGAAAATCCTGAATGGTCCTGAAGTAGTGAAATGTCGGAAGACCATGAAAACCACCTTTCACCACTTGAGGATGCAGCCTGCCTAAACAGGTGGTTTTCAAGGTCTTCGGAGTTTTCACCACTCTGTGAAACCGCCCGTTCATTGAACGCGGGTTTTCCGTTCAGAAACTGAATGGAATGCACGCGTGTTCAATGAACAGGACCGAACGCGGAGTTCAATTCCACGTGGGGGGGGGAAAAAAAAACCTCAAAAATTCCCAAAAAAAACTATGTTATGAAAAAACATAAAATAAACAACTTTTGCCTTATTATTACATCTAAATTCGTTACCAAATTGAAAAAAAAAAAAAAGAAAACAGAAAATAGAAAAAAGTAAAAAAAGAATTGAAATTAGTGAGCGAACACAATTTGACACCGCCATTTTTGGCGATTTTTCATTTTTTTTTACCTTACCAAAATGAATCCAAAATTGACAGGCATGTACCTCACATCATAGAGAACTCATAAAAAAAATCAGAAAAAAAAAAATATTTTTGGGCATAAAAATAATTTAAAAAATAAAAATAAAAAATTAAAAAATAATTGAACGCCGTTCAGTTTTGAACGAGAATTTAAATCCGTGTTCAAACACACATTTGAACGCGAACGCGCGTATACGGCATTCAAACGGTTACACAGTCACCACTTCAGGACCATTCAGGATTTTCAAACCTGGATGGCCCTGAAGTGGTGAATGAAAGGTCCTAAGACCCTGAAAACCATCTGTTTAGGCAGTTTGCATCCTGAATTGGTGAAGGGTGTCCTGAAATGGTGATGAAAAATACGACTGTTGTTAACCTTCTTTCGCACGAGCCAAAACGACAGTTGCACAAGATTAAGGGCGCGACCCAGTCAGAGCCCAGTTCCCAGCGCAGCAAGATGCGCACAAGCACGGCGCGACAAAATTAAGCGTACCTAAATTCTTAGCCTAAGTCCTAATTGCAAAACGAAATCCCGAAAAAGAGAAAAACAATTCCGCGAGCCCAGTCAGGATGCAAACTGCCTAAACAGGTGGTTTTCAAGGTCTTAGGACCTTTCATTCACCACATCAGTTGAAAATTCAAAAACGATACTCACACGCGATGATCGTGCCAAAATTCCCAGTGCTAAGAGCAAAACAAGAAAGAAGCTATGGTACAATTATTTCTCGCGCTCGTCATGGCGCGGCTACCCAACCGTTGGCACGGGATTGTCCCGACACCGATCCAACAACTTCCAGCAGAAAATGAAAAGAAACAAGGACATTCAGGCAATTTGCCCACCCGACCCATCTTCCCACAGTTCACCCATCCAACCTGTCATATTTCCCTAAACAGCTTCGTGCAGAAAGTCGCGCGCTCACAGAAAATATCTCGTCACAACCCATTGAGTGAGATCCCTACAAGCAGCATGATTACCCGATGGAGATATACCGCATCATAGCCCTGAGCTTCTACAGCTTGGAGCCATGCATTGGGATGGGTGTGATTAGGATAGAATAGAAAGGTGGTTGAAATGCTTACCATTACCCGGGGAGCAGGAACATTAGCGTTGCCCGTCGCTGCTGCTCTTGCTTCGGCTGATCTATGATGAGAAGATAAGAGTGTGTTTTATGTTGGGAGCCGTACTTTTTTGTTTTTTTAAACACTGGGGTAGTGAGTGTTATTTCAGAAATAATGGGGCCACAAAGCTGCATAAGATTCAGTGGATACAGTGTGAATATTTGGTGAGCTTCATCTAGAAATAGGGCCTTGCCACACCACTGTAGAAACTAAAACAATATAAGTGCATCTTCACGCAGAGAATGGCAAGATGCATCCTTTACTACGAATAAAACCTTCAGCAAACACAAAGGAACACTATGGCCAACGACCCTATCTCAGTTAGTACACCCACGAACTGTTGAATTATAGACCCAGGTTCGAGTCCAGATGCAGTCAGCTCAACAAATTAACATGGCCATGCGTCTCCGGCCCCACTCTTCTCCTCGACCATTTTCAGTTTGGCTATAAACCTCCTTGGGATTTCTTCCTGATCATTTCTGCAATTTCAGTTCTCGGGCTCACGTCACTTTTTCACGGCTGCACTTTTTCGGAAACAGAAGCTCCGTTTTGCAAGGCCAAAACTGAAACGACACTTTTCTGACGTTACAGAATTAACTACTGTAAACAAATGTTGAGAGGACCCGTGCCCCGTGCAATATAATCCCTCTGTGCAACGAATTTATTTTATGAAATTGCATCGAATTCAACCCAGCTTCCACTGAACTAGAGCCTACACAACCCGCCTCCCCCCCCCTCTTCC
>BFEA01000477.1:295804-307471 GCA_003427395.1 Chara braunii
CTCAATTTTTCCTCACACGACCTACCTACCACTACTCCTACGGGGAAACCCGTAGCATACCAGAGCCGTGTTTTTACGGCCCCTCGAGCCTGCAGGATGCCGGCCAGGGGACGGCCGGTAGCACCAGGGATAAAGCGGACCAATCCCCCGTGCCTCCCCTCAGGCCCCTCCCCTACGAGCATAGCAGACTCTGCTTGATGCCGATCGGGGGAAGAGTTGATGGTGTTCTTTTTACTTTTTCTTTTTTTTTGGTGTTTTCTTCAAGCCGAGGGTGTTGTAGAGGCCAAGGACCAGACCCCCGGTGATTGCTGGGAGAGGCAGCCAACGGTTGTCCTGACAGGATAGGCCATCTAAACTACCCATCCCCACATTAATGCTCCCAGCGCACACCCTGTCCCCACTACCCTGCCTCAGGGCATACTCACACGGGGACCAAAAGTCTAAAAAATTGGAGGCATTTGGTTAGGGTTTTTGAGGCATTTGGTCCCCGTGTGACCACATGGTCGGACTTCATCCAGAAAGGACGAAGTAGCAACGCTGACACTTTGCACTCAGGGCAAGTGCGCCCCATCACACTCGCAAGGACCAAACGAAAAGATGGAATTTGTTTGTTTGTTTTCACACCAGTATGAGGCGTGGGCCTTCTGTACAAAGCAAACGTTTCTGGTCGCATTTCCAGTTGTTTGGCCGGCTGTCTTCTTCGTCTTAAAAAAAAAAAAAAAACGAAAGGTAATTTGAGACCACCTCTGGAGGTGGTCTCAAAAAGGGTCCTCCTGCGCCCCCGCAGGCTGCTGACAAAAGGGTCACCGTTTGAGGCATTTGGCTACCGGGCCTCTCAAGTGTGACTGGAGAACTGACTCAAATTTTGGGATTTAGGGTCTTTTGGTCCTCGTGTGAGTATGCCCTCAGTGTGACCAGCACTCAGGACCATCACCTTCCAGTATCGAGGGCACCTTGGAGCAAACAGCAGTGCCGTGGCGGACTTACCTACCGCCATAGCTGGGACTCCGAGCGCGACCTGCACAAGACCACGACGACACGGCGGTCATTATAGGGCGGCAGTTACCTGTAGCCTGTAGGTGAGACAAGCAGGAGGAAAAAGTCTTCTTCTTCTTCTTTGTCTCGCCCTCCATCTCATCTTCCTCCTTCCTCGTCCTCCTTCTTCTTCCTCTTCTTCTTCTTCAGAGAGAGAGAGAGAGAGAGAGAGAGAGAGAGAGAGAGAGAGAGAGAGAGAGAGAGAGAGATTACGGGCAGTTGTTACATCAGGCATAGTACCCAGGATCTGATCCGACATTTTTGCAGCACACTTTGATTGGACACTCCGCAAGGGACTATTTTTGGACTTCGCTATCGCAATCTTGGTCTTCTCCCTCGCCTCCATCTTCGTCTTGCCTCTCCCCCCATCTCTCATCCATGGTATCTCCCCCATTTGCGCATACAAGGAGGGACCTTTCTTCCATGTATATGGTCCCTCCTCCTTCTCTCACATGTGTGGTGTATGATAGGATGTAGCGTCAATCTCAGTTAGGCCAGGTCTTATCTTTGAGTTGTCCACCTCGCTACATTGTGTCATTTTGTATGTATCGGGATGTACATTGCTTGTAGATGCTTCACTGACACTGCATTGTCTATTTCAGTCTTTTTCATCACCTTGCAGTTCCTTGGCTCCATACATATTGCCCAATTGGGTATGTGTCATATGTTTCCGTCCTCCTGTTTCAACTTTATCTTCCCTCTCTCTCTCTCTCTAAGTATGCTAATCATGAATGTCTAAAAGTTTCGATAACTCCCATATCCCTTCCAGCTCTCGAGATTTTGTCCCGCTCGTCTCATCGAATTCAATCAGATCTCGCGAGGACGAGTATCGTTGAATTTAAGATACCTGCAAGCTCATGAGATCCTGCCTCACCCCTTTCTTTGCTTCTTGGTATACGACGGATTATGCGTAAGTGATCTCTTACATGTATGTATTGATTGAGTTGTCGCTTCAATAATGGGAATGAATTAAGAATCTGATATGATACATGGTCGCACCGATGTATGATGATCGCCCTTTTTATTAAATTAACTTGCATGATGTATAAAAGATAAAGCATAGTGTTGTGTTTGTTTATTCTTGTGATCGAATAACAGACTGATTAGACAAGCGCAATCCGTTTTGGTTATACCATGTGGACTGATTGCCCTGATCCGACTGGACGTCGACTTCCTGTGTCCTCACCATGCCCGTTGTCGAGCGCATCAGTATCACAGAGGTGACCCTCCTGGTCGCGTCATGCAAGATCTTAAAGGACTTGTCGCGCAGAGCATTTGCTGCTTCAGCCGAGTGCGTCATCCATACCTCTCGCAAACCCCTACGACTTGATACGGTCACACGATGTACAACTTTCCTCCACCTGTGGGAGCTGTCAACTTATCACCATCCCTTAGGTGGGTATATCCCCACCAAGCTACCATACCACATGCGGAGACTTTTCATATGGAATCGCAGTGGTGGTCGAACCGAGGACGTTTCTTACTCGTTGTAGTACAGGGGGTATGAGCGATTAATGTCTGAATCATCCTTGTACGTGAATCGTCCCTCAAAGAGTTGATCTCTCCAACACGATCCTACGCGAGTCGACTAGAACCACGTGATACATGTCACGAAAATAAGATCGAACTTCATATGTAAATCGCACCTAGTTTCTTAATCATATTTGACCTATAAGTTTTGTCGAGAGAAGTTGGTGGGTGTCGCACGCAAGGCTCTGAATAAATAAACTAAAACTTGAATTTTTTTTGCCAAGACAGACAAAATTTGACTGTCTCTTTTAAATTTGTAGAAATTTCGACATCGCTTTCCGCATTAAAAATGTACTTCTAAAATTTATACAAATCGAAGTATAAAATATAAAATAACTCTCACTTCACAAAGTTAAATTTTGTCTAACTTTTTGGTTTTAGTAAAAACTTAGGCAACAATGCCGCAGCATCTCTTTTAGAGAGGTAGGATTCTCATATTTATACTAAGCTAGCTATAAAACTAAGACAAATGTTGAGTAACTCCTTGGATTTGCATAAGTTTTTTCAGCGCTTCACTTGGCGAAAGTGTCTTTTAAAGATTTGTACAAAGCCAAGTGGGATAAATAAATTAAACAAAAAAAATATAAAAATTGAAGTATTTCTTATAGCCCCATCACGTGCCGAGAATCTAAAACAACTATCTATTAAAATTAAGACTCAAAACAAGTAGAACTTGCACTCAACCACATACAATTCCATACCACAATCAGTAAATACTCTAACAAAAAATCCCAAGTTGTTTTTCACATAAATAGTTTATTAATTCTCATTTAGATGAACCCCAATACCCTTGCTTACATATGACATGAGAAGGTTAAGCGAAATTGAAGTTACATTGCTTAACCTTTGCCGTTGTATATACTAGAATATACAGAACAGAGGGCACAACTACGTTCATCTTCATTAAGCAGTTAACTAGACCAAGTCGAAGGCACATTGCTTAGCGCTTCCAAGTGTTTAATATGGAAGTTATAATAACTTTTTGAATTTTTTTATCGTTTGAAGATTAAGACTGAGCCAAACCGAAGTCACATTGTTGAGTCTGCCTTGGGTTACGCTCATTGTATTATTAATTAAGTCTTCTCTTCTCCTTCTGTGATAAAATATAGTCAGGCCAAACCGAAGCCACATTGTCTGACTATCTTGTTCAATAATAAACGTATAATACATACATATATATAACTATATAATCAGGTTTTTTTTTTATGTGCGTGACCTCGGCCTGAGCCAAGCTATAACCACATTGCTTGGTCTTCAGTCAAAACCTCCCTCAAAGAAAACAAGTAGTTAGATCTGATTGAACTACATTACCTAACTGAGGTTAACTCTTAAACCCTTTCAATGAACAAAATAACTACAAGAATAACAACCACACCTAACCGAAGTCACATTGTTAGCCAATATTAGGTTGAGGTAAAAAAAAAAAGGGCAAAGTATAGTGAATTGGGCTAAACAAAAGCCACATTGCTCGACTGCACGACTAACTATTGATAGTGGTATGACAATCAAACCTGACTGTAGCCATATTGTGAGATTGGCAAGAAGACAAAACAATACAAAAGTCAAACTTGACCAAAGTTACATTTTTTTATCATAAAGTTGATGAATCACTAATACTATGGGAACTAGACCTAACCGAAACCACATTATCTGGTTGCAGAGGAAACAAAATAAACAAAGTGGTCATGCCAAACTGAAGCCACATTCCTTGACTCTTTGAAGACTTAATCAAATGCAAGCAAAACTATCTTCCTCCCACCTTCCCCCAATTCATCCTCTTTCAGTCTGAATTTTAAGCAAGAATGCAAACTAAAATTGACTGATTAGGTTACCATCCCGTACGTACGGAGGTCCCCGGGCAGACCTACGTACGTACGAGCGTTCGGGGTCCCGTACGGGGTCCGAATCCGACGGCATTCGGCCCCCGTCAAAAATTATTTTGGGGCCTAAAAGTAATTATGTTTTTCTGAAAATATTTTTGCGAGTTTTCTATGACGTGAGGTACATGCGTGTAAATGTTGAAGTCGTTTGGCAGAGCCAAATAAGATTTAAAAATTGCCAAAGATGGCAGTGTCAAAACATGCTTGCCCACGTATTTTTTCACTTTTTACTTTTTGTTTATACTTTAGTTATGGGTCTAAACAATTTTATTATTTTTTGAAACTTTTTCAGTGGGTTTTTTATTATGTGAAGTATACATCTGTAAAGTTTCAGGGCATTAAGCTATGCCAAAAAAAATTGAAAAATCGCCAAAGATGGCGGTGTCGAAAACATGCGCGCTCACTCACAAAATTTAATTTTCTTTTTATTTTTATTTATTTTTATTATTAGTATTTGTTTTCCGTATTTTATTTTTATTTTAAATTTGGTAAGGAATTCGGATGTAATGCTCANACGCACTCACTAAATTTAATTCTTAAAAAAAAAAAAAAAAATTATTAGTGTTTGTTTTCCGTATTTTATTTTTATTTCAAATTTGGTAAGGAATTCGGATGTAATGCTCAAGCAAATCTTTTTTAATTTATTTTTTCCCATAACATATTTTTTTTTTTTTTTTTTTTTTTTTTTTGGTTCGCGTTCGGCCTGAACGGCCGAACGCATCCCCAAGAGGTCCCATATGTTCGGGCCTTCGGCCCATCCCGAACGCCGGTTACCCTGCTGTCGTTTACATAAACCTTTTTTTTTACTTTGTCTAATTAAATTGCGAAAAAAATCAGTAAAACATAAGGCTGCATGCATACACTTTAGTCAGACCAAAGAGGCGAAATAAATAGGTGTATAGTGGGTTCAGATAAGCCATGAAGATGGTACACACCTGTGGAGCACACCGAACATGTTAAGAGCTTTTCTGAACGTCCGAACATGTTCAGGTGTTCGTCCGAACACCACCCGAACATATTAAAAAAAAAATAAAAAAATAAAAAATTGTTTTTGGTTTGTGATTTTTAACTCGAGTTTGGTTGCGAATTCCAGCATGATTCCAAGGCAAAAGTTGTTTGTATTATTATTTACATAAAATATTATTTTTCAGATTTTTTGAAGAATATATATATATATATATTTTAATATTTTTATGTTCGCGTTCAGAGAGTTTCGGTGCTCGTTCGCGTTCGGTCCCGAACGTTCGGGTTCCGTCACAGAACCCGAACACAATGCTATTCGCGTTTGTGTTCAGCGTTCATTCGTGTTCGGTCCCGGACGTTCGGGTTTGGTCACACAAATACACACGTACACACACAACCATTTATTCGCGTTTGTGGCGTTCTCATGTTCATGAACATGGGTGTCTATGATCGGACCCCGGTCACCAGTCACTGAATTCTGACCGGCGGGCAGTCACGGCAGTCGCTAAGAGCGGAAAGTTTTTTTTTTTTTTGGATAGCGAGGTGTTTTTTTTTTCCCATGAGGGTGGGGGTCATCGACGGGTGCCCCCCCATAATTTTATTATTATTTGTTTTCACGAAGAATTTTTTTTTTTACATTAAAAAGAAAAAAAAAAGTCACGGGACCAACCAGAATGAGCATTTTTGCTAGGTTACCAATGGTCCGGGGGCCGGTCGTCTCCCCCTGGCGTCTCCCCCATATGTCCGGTATCCCCGTCGTCCGGGAAAAAAAGTTTTTTTTTTCTGTAAAAAAATAAAGTATATTTTTTTCCGTTTTCTATTTTTAACTCATGATTCACTGCGAATTTAAACATGACTCCAAGGCAAAAGTTGCTTGTATTGTTATGTTACATAACATATATTTGTTTCCGATTTTTGTGAGAACTTTGTTTTTTTTTTTTTTTTTTGCGCTAGGTTGAACAACCCCTTTCCGGTCGGACATCCGACCAAACATCCGGTCGGACATCCCGGACGGTCAGGGGTATCCCGGACGTCTGATCCAACAACCTAGTATTTTTGTTTGTTGTTTTATACTAAATTTATAGGTTATTTCGTTTTTCTTTTGTTTTTTTTAAATGTCATTACAATCGGGGCTTGTGGTGACAGTAACGAGGTGAGCTGTTGAAAGGGGGGAAAAAACCATGTTGTCATGGTTTGGCCAATAACCGTGGACAACCGTTCATGGGCACAGGGGAGTATGACCAGCCGGTCAACGTTCACTGATTGCCCCCGATCACGTTCACGGGGTAGACACAGGTGCACGAGCGCACGCGCACACACACAGACACCCACACCCACACACACACACAAACAATTACACACACACACGCACGCACACACACACATGCATAGTATTGCATACACATACACGCACTGTGAGGTTGGTGTGAGTAAAATTGAACACTTTTCTCAAGGTTATCATTAACTCTGGGAGACGAGGTTAGTCCTTATCCATTAGTGAAATGCATCATCTGCAGACTGGAGGGGTTCAACCTCCTGATGAGTCAGCAAAAGTTTGACGAAACAGTCTGACACAGTCCCTCTTTTTTTTAGTCTATCGCAAATTTGACAACACAAACATACACACACACACACATACACACACACACACACACACACACACACACACACNACACACACACACACACACACACACACACACACACACACACACACACCCACACACACACACACACACACACACACACACACACACACACACACACATACAAATGAAATTTATTTTTTTCCCTCTTTGAACTTGACATGGCCCCCGAAGGCTTCCAACGTGCGCGCGCTGGCAGGGGGCACACGTTCAGTTTTATCACGCTCCTTGTCACGTGGCGCATTTGAAAGTGTTTGAACTCGCCACGTGGAGGTTTGAAAAGGCCCATTCGAACACGAACACGCGTTTCGAGCGTTTACCCCGTTACATGGTGCGGTGGTGGGTAGATCGGGGTAGAGGCAAGCAGGGAGTGCTTGGGATCATCGCAGAGGCTGGTGGCTGGATATGGTAGAAGGTAGGGAGACATCGAGTGGCAAAATTGTCCAGCTTGTCGGCATCTCCCTCACTCTCAGTACGTGGGGGTATGGGGGGGAGGGGGGCTGGGGCAAGGATGGAGATGGCTGTAGCATTTTTTTATCGTTTTCATTATCGCGCTCCTTATCGCCTTTATCCGCTGACCTTGTTACGCGCCAATGTTGTGGTCCTACACGTAGCACAAATATTTTCATGGGGAGGGATATGGGAAGTTATCTGCTTTGACACCAATACAACGAAAACTATTTGAGTAACTCACCTCGTACACTACATGAGAGGGAATGTTAGGAGAAAGAAGGTGGAGATAAAGATGGAGGAAGAAGGTATATTTGCACCGTCTTACTTAAACCGGACAATACTTTAGAAAGTTGAAAGTGGGTACAATGAGTTAGTGTAAAACAAAAGTTACGGTATACCCGTTGTAGACTGATTATACTAGATTCCACAATGATACCAACGACGTAACCGTGCAAAACTTATGTACGGCCTGAGATTGGGTTAATGTCGCTCAATGACCTAGTCATACCAAGTAGTCATTGTAATGCCGAAAATTGAAAATAAAACTATCACTATCTTCTTAAGATAATTAAGATGTATTGTAGGAAAAACTTGCGTATCACTCTTCTTTCTTTTTTTCAACCTCTATAGGAACTAGTTGTAACTCTTCTAGACACGTGCTTTCAATTTTTTTCTACTTCACCTATATATGGTGTGATAGACGTATCCGTATTTTATGCCTATTTTTAGCAAATTTCTCAAGATAAAACAGTTGAAAGATCTACTATGGAGACTTGAAGGATAAAAAAGTTTAAGTGTATACTGAGTGTAACTACAACGTGGCCTTGGTAAACTCTTTGTTCGGGCGGATCAATGCAGCTTGGTCCGGTGAGAAGCATACTAGCGATCATCCAAGTGGGTATCCTACTATCCATGGTCGAGTTGGTTTGAAGAGTGGGTTTAAAGACAATGACTTAATGCCATTCTTGTGAGGGTTTGGACTAACGGTCAGCTGAAGCTCCAGGGTTGGTGTAAGTACAGTCCACCACTTTTCTCAGGGGTATCATTGAATATGGGCAATATGGTGAGCCATTATCAATCAATGAAATGCATCTTGGGCAGACTGCGGGGGGTTCAGCCTCCTCATAAGTCAGTAAAAGTCTAAGGAAACAGTTTGGATCAGTAGCGGAGTGAGTAAGGCGAACACGACAATATACAACACGACCTTGCTAAGCTCTTTGTTTCGGCTAATCAATGCAGTGAGTATCCATGGTTAAGTGGGTGTGTAGAGTGGGTTTTATGACTATGAACGACTACTGAGACTAGTTTATCAGACTTACTGTTGTTCTCGTAAGGGGCTTGGATCGAGAGTCTGTTAGGATTGCAATGTTGGATAACTTGGAGTGAGTTTAGTTGACTACGTTTCTCAAGGATATCGCTAACACTGGGTGACATACGTTCGTATCTATCAGTGAAATGCATCTTGCGGAGATTGTCAGGGTTCAACCTTCTAACAAGTCGGTGAAAGTATGTGAAACAACTTTGCACAACCGTGCTTTTGTTGTGGACTGGTTTATACCGAACATGACGACACACACATACAAATTCATGACTCATGTACACAAAGAAAAGAAGGTGTTGTCTCAGCCGGAATGGAATACCCCTTCAATATATGTTTATTGAACACAAGTTTCAGGTGCTTGGAGAAAGAGTTTGCTAGGATTGTAGAGTTGTTCGACTAAAGTTGACCATGTTTCTTAAGGGTATCGCTAGCTGTGGGTGACGTGGTGAGTCCGTATCCATTAGTCAAATGCATCTTTGGCAGATTGTCAGGGTTCAACCTTTTGACGAGTCGATGAAAGTCTGGTAAAACAGTTTGGCACAACTGTGCCTTTCTGTGAAGTGTATACAGCGAACATGACAACATATACACTCATTCACGACACGTCTACAGAAAGTAAAAATGGTGTTATCTTGGTTGAATGGAACACCCCTTCATTATCCGTTTGTCAGACAAAAATGTAGAAGTGAAAAAAAAAGCAAAAGAATGTAGTTTTTTGTCTTACTAATTCCATCTATTGTCTAATTGAAGCAAAAAAAAAAAACGTTGGTTCAATTAACTTCAATATAACCTATATCAATTTATATGTAATTATATTATATATGTTATATATATATATATATATTTATATATGTACTAGGCTACTTGCCAGGCCGCCCGGGTTCCGGGTGGCCAGCCCGTGCAAGAACAAGGAAAGGTTCCAGCAAAAAAAAAAAAAAAAAAAAAAAAAAAWCAAAAAAAAAAAAATTTATGCAAAAAATTAAACTAGACACCTTTTGCCTCAGGGTTATATCGAAATTCTTCACCCCCAAAAAAAAAACATTAACAAATATGTTTTTTATTTTTAAGTTTTGTGGCCCGGTTGTGCAAGTGACCCCAGGCCACTCTGGTAGCCTAGTATATATATATATATATATACAGGGTGACCGGCCCGTACGTACGAAGGTCCCTGGGTCAACCTCTGTACATACGGGCGTTCGAGGTCCTGTTCGGGGTCCGAACCGAACGGTGTTCGGCGCAGCCAAAAATTATTTTGGGGCCTAAAAATAACTTTTTTTTTCTGATTTTGTTTCTATGCGTTCTCTATGATGTGAGCTACATGACTATAAATTTTAAAGTCATTTTGCTTAGCCAAACAAAAATAAAAAATCGCCAAACATGGCACCCACTTACTATTTTGTTTCTTTCACTTTTTACTCTATGATGTGAGCTATATATATTGTTGCAGGACCTACAAAATTTTATTATTTTTTGAAACTTTTTTAATGGATTTTGTTTTATGTGAAGTACACATCTGTAAATTTTCAGCGCATTGGGCTATGACAAAAAAAAAAGAAAAATTGCTAAAGATAGCGGTGTCGAAAACACGCTCGCTCATTCATTAATTTTAGTTCCTTTTTTATTTTTTCTAATTTTTTTATTAGTTTTCTTTTTTGTATTTTATTTTTATTTCAAATTTGGTAAGGAAATTGGATGTAATGCTCGGGTAAATGTTGTTTATTTTATTTCTTTTCATAACATATCTCTTTTTTTAGAGTTTATAATTTTTTTTTTTTTTTTTTTTTTTTTTTTTTTATTTTTTTTTTTTTTTTTTTTTTTATAATATTTTTTTTTTTTTAGAGTTTATAATTTTTTTTTTTTTTTTTTTTTTTTTTTTTTTAATTTTTTTTTTTGTCCGCGTTTGGCCCGAATGGCCGAACGTCGGTTACCTTGTATATATATATATATGTATATATAGGCTGCATTTGAACTCCAGGCAGTGGCAGACTTAAAGTGCAAATGCTTCGTGTCTGCTCTTCAAGCCTCTATGAATGTGCTTTTATGACATGCTCTGGTTCCTCTACTGTTACCAGTTGAAGGTAAGCCATACGCCCCTAGTGTGAAGTTCGGTAGCAAACTTTGATAACTATAGGTGACCTTGCGACCGCCCTTAAAACCACATTCGTTAGCTGACAGTTTTCCCGGATAAGTTAGGCTGGATGAAGAAGCAAATAAGAAAGAAAGGCCAACTAAAACCAAAGAAGGTAGTAAACTAATGACCAATGTGTATGTATCCAGGGTAACCGGCGTTCAGGACAGGCCAAACGCCCGAACCCGAACGCCTGAACGTATGGGACCCCTTGGGGATGCGTTCGGCCGTTCAGGGCGAACGCGGACCAAAAAAAAAAAAAAAAAAAAAAAAAGAGTCATCAAAAAAATCAGAACAAAGGATGTGTTATGGAGAAAAATAAATTAAACAAGATTTGTCTGAGCATTAGATCTGAATTCCTTACCAAATTTGAAATAAAAATAAAATACGGAAAACACATACTAATAGTAAAAATAACTCAAAATAAAAAGAGAATTAAATTTACTGAGTGCGCGAGCATGTTTTCGACACCGCCATCTTTGGTGATTTTTCATTTTTTTTGTGGACTTGTTCGACGAGCTTATCGAATACTCTATCGGTTGCACTGTGCTTCTCTTTGTCTTACTCTCGTGTTTGAGATTTGGTTTTCTGACTTTGTCTGTCTCTCGTATGTTGAGACCAGGGTTGTCGAACCCCGGCCCCGGGACCTCGCCGGGGTTCCGGGGTTCCGGGGGTCGGCACCCGGGACCCCGGCCCCCTGTAGGGGAAAAAA
>BFEA01000477.1:323471-339789 GCA_003427395.1 Chara braunii
GTGTGTGTGGTTCTGGTCTTTGCTCGACTACGCACCATATATGCACACAAAGACAAAAAGTATTGCGGTGGATCTTTTTCATCTTCTCATTTTGCACATTTGGTGAGCACGGAGTAGGCTCTTGTGTATGCGTCGGCATGTGGGCCTGGGTTGTTTGCTTTGGTCGGAGTGCATGCTTCAAGCAACCCATGAGTGTCCTATTCGCCTGCCAATTTTCTTTCGTCTGCTGTTTGTAGGTCTATTCTTTTTTTTTTTTTTTTTGGGGAAAGTAGGTCTATTCTCTTTCGTCTGTTATTTGTAGGTCTCTTCCCTGAAGTTATCCCTCCGTAACGGCTCCTGGGGGGCTCGACACAGCACACGAATCGACAAAATGAGGCGAGTGGAGCGGCCCGTGAAAAGTGATAAATTGCTAAAGAAAAAAAAAAAAAGTGATAAATTGCACTCGTTACTATTTATAGCGGACGGATGAACGTGTCCTCCTTCTGCGGGAGGATGCACTCGTTGCGTTTCGTTTTTTTTTTTAATCATTAAAAATTTGGACTATTTCTCGATTTATGGCCCCTAATCTTCTCTGTATGCGTCGCCGCACGGGACACGAAACGAAAAACGAAACCTGCAGAATAAGGCCAGGTTCATCGCTTTGCTATAAATCGTAACGGGTGTATTTTGCCACCTTTCGTGGGCAGATGCCCTCGTTTCGTTTTCGTTTCATGTGCCTTGCGGCGAGACCCTGTATCGTTCCAATTTTAACGGATTTCCCGAAGGACGGTCGTTTCGTTTTCCGTTCCTTGTGCATGCCTTGGGAGTCAAACCGTTTCATTTGTTTTTTCTTTTTCCAACAAACAAACAAATGCTCCTTCGATTCGTGGGGAGCTGCACGAGCTGGGAATCGGGCCCAACGTCCCTTATAATTTAAATTGAAGTCGGCGGGGTCCTCACAGTCTACCCGGTCTCAACCAACCAAATTCTGGGAGTGCTAGGGCCTCGCCACACCAATGTCGAAAACTGCATTTTCGACATTTCCTCCTCGCCACACAGCATGTCGAAATCCGAGTGCCCTTCCTGGGCAAGCTTGGCGCCCGCCACCTAGAGATATGCCGTTGGTCCCCCCGAGTGGCATTGAGCAGAGACTACTGATGTTCATAGGGGCAGGGGACCGGAGGGGAGGCAGAGTGACTGGCCCATCGAAGAAGCTCGGTCCTGATGCTACCGGCTGACCCCTGGCCGGTATCGCCCACCTGCTGTAGCAGGTATCGCACCTGCTGGTGGGTGCAGCTCCCGCATGTTCCCTCGTTGGAGGCTTGAGCACGGATGTGGCTGCTACGGGGTTCCCCATAAAAATCCGAGATGCTTAAAAAAAATAATAATAAAAAATCCGAGATGTTTAAAAAAAATATTAATAAAAAATCCGAGATGCAAAAAAAATTCAGGAGCTGTCAGGGAAAGGGTTTCGACAACTCCTGTCGAGAAGGGCTCATTTCCACTTCAGGCCTGCGACTTGGACATTTTCAACAGTTCTCGGATGGGATGTCGAAATCTAGCCCGAATGTCGAAAAAGAGAACGCACAAGCACTTGTCCTATCTTCACCCCAGTTTCTCTTTTGTGCATAGACTTGTGAGTTCTTCACTTGGACATGCTGTGTGGCCAAGAGGGTTTTTCTGTCAAAAGAGGGAATGTCGAAAATTTCCTGACATATGTAGAATTTCGTGATGTTTCTACATTGGTGTGGCGGGCCAAGCCCATGGGGACCAGCCCCCAACTGAGATGCAGGTAAGACAAACAGAAAGACAAAAAGTAAAACAAACAGAAAGAGAGACTACTGTAAGGGCCTCGCCGCACCACTGTCGAAAATGCGATTTTCAACAGTTCCTCTTCGCCACACAGGCTGCCGAAGTCGGAGACAAGAAGAAAATTAGCAAGTTGTCAGAGAATGCTTCTCGACACCTCCTGTCGAAAGTAGTTGAATCCCCAGCCTGCTACTCCGATGCGTTCGACACTCCTCGGCTGCGCCGTCGACTTCGCTTCAAAATTTGGTGAGTGGGGGTAAGGTCGGGATGGACTGATGCTTGTCGTACCCTCACGCGCGTTCGTCTTTTTCCATCTCGCTTTCACAAGTGCGTGCACTCTACAGTGCTGTGTGGCGAAGGGAGGGCAAACTGTGGAATGGAGGCTGTCAAATTTGTTCTGACAGCCATTGAATTTTTTGGCCTTTCGACTGTGGTGTGGCGATGCCTAAAGACCTCGCAACACCACTCTCGAAATGTGAAAACGACAAAAATGCGGCGGGTGCATCTCGCCATGTTCTAGCCGGAAGTTCAGTCTCATTTTGAACGTTTGGAGACTGGTGTGGCTATGCCCTTACTAGGATATAACTCCCTATTATAAGGATGTTGGAACTTAAAGGGGTTCCTAGGCAACGGACTAGCATGTGATGCGCAACCTCACGCCCCGCCGCGGCTTTCCGTACTGGGTCGCCGATCAGAGTAGAAGGGGGTGTGGCCGAGGATTTTTGGCCATGGGGGTTGAGTCTCCCGGTAGGAATGGGAGTCTCTCGTTTCGGGGCCGATAGGTTTCCCCCGACTGGGGCTCGATCCTTGGTCAGGATTACCAAAAACAAAGGGGGAGGAGGACAGGGTGAACGGACGGGCCCAAYCCGGTTTCTCTAGATGGGGAAAAAGGAGGGACGGGGGACTGATCCCTCGCCGGGCCAGCTCTGCATAAAGGGCGATGGATTCCCCCGCGCGGATTCTCAAGCCTCGTCGTTGGATTCGTTGAGGCCTCGGGGACTCACAGCCGGGGGAACTCAGCGGGCGGGGGCTGTCGCCGCAGTTGGGATATGGAAACGGACAGAGAGAGCTCCGGCGTCCCGGGAGAGTTCAGGGAACCGGGCGGCTCCTTCGTACCCCAGATCCAGCCTTCGCCACGAGCAGGAGTCCCCCTGCTGGCACCAGCGGCAACCAAACTGGGGGCGCCACGCGGCGCAGGCCGCAGACCAGGGGAGCACCATCAGGTCGGTGTCAGGCAGTATAAGGGGCCGGGAAGAAAAGCGGTCTATCAGCACCAACCCCTCCCCCGAGATGTGGCACGCCCGTTCAGGGTTGCGCCARTGAACCTGCTCCGTGCGTCGTAGGACACTCTGTACGTCCGCGTTGCAGTAGACGCTGTCGTCGTCGACGATGGGGAAAATCGGGAGTGCACTGCGACGCGTGGAGTCAGGGTAAGTGCACGGGCGAGAACCCGTGCTTGATTGGAAATCCGTCTCCATACAAAGAGCGACAACGTCTCTCTCTCTCTCTCTCTCGCTCTCGGGTTTGACACTACTCAACCAGAGGGGTCCGGGCGGAGGGGCGGAGCCGTCTGCTGACCACCTTCAGCGGGCACTGCGAACGCTTCCGGCCCTCAATCAGCGATGTGCCACGTCAGACGTCGGCGCTGCGGGATTCCGGCTCGAGCGCGGAGGACGGGAGGGACCCCTTCGGTTACGCGAAGGCCCTCGCCCTACGCGATCGAACCACGAAACTAACAGGGGAACGAGACAAAAAGGAAAAAGAGGTACGATGGCCGACTTAATCATGCATCCAAGCAGACAATCGCCACTTAATACCCAAGGACCACATACATGCATACTCAGACTCACACCCCTTCACAGAACATCTCACCACGACTCACTCCAATGCTCACGGAGACAAAGCAGCAATGGAGAAAAGAAAGCGGGTTTCCTTATACACAAAACTTTCCAATTGGCTGACGCCCTCAGGCGCAACCGCAACCTCCCCAAGGACCACCGATCACCATAGCCACAAGACCCTATCGTGATCGGCACCCGATCTCCACCACTGCTCAATCCCTCCAGCTGGCTTACCCCGAGTCTATTGCTAAGCCCGACCCACGTCGTCACTCCGCTCGTAACTTGGGCTCGTCAAGCCTGTTCGGCGTCGCGGACGTTCGCGCATAGCTCGCACAGCATTGCAGGCGAGATCAAAGAGGAGGAGAGGAAGGGGTTGCAAAAATTTATAGCGTGGGAGGCGGCGGGTTGTCAGTGCGAGGTGCGGACCGCGCCGGTTGAAGACGAGCAGGACAGAAGAAGGGTGAAGGGTTTCGGAAGGGGTGTTCCGAGGAGTGGCGTGGTCAGGCGTAATTGGGGTGTTCGTTCAAGTGGTGCGCCTTTTCGCCTTCCACATTGATCCGTGCATCCCAACTACGCAGCCATTCACTCGCGGAGGAAGACGGGGTGGGGATCGAGCTGGGTGTAGGGGAAGACGAAGGGTCCTGCATGGGGGAAATGCGCGCAGCAGGAAAGGAACATGGCGCGGGGATGCAAAGCAAGAAACGGGGGTGCGAGACGCGCGAAGAAGTCGGAGCTTAGGCGCGCGCGCGCAAAAATTCAAAAAGTCCCAACCGAAACCGTTTCTTGGTTTTCATACCACGACCGCTATTCGCCCGCGCGGGAGTTATCAACCAAAGAAAAATGAAAAAGCCGTTTCAAAAAGAAAACAAAAGTAAAAAGAAAGAAAAAACCCCTTTTTGTTTGCATCCGTACTTCGGGGCTTCCGGGGGATTTTTCCTCAGGGGTATGGCAAGCCGCACGATACGGGTCTGAGCTTATAACATCTGTAATGCGCAGGGGGTTCCAAAAAATTAGCAGTCTCACGACTGCTGATGTCATCATATTTTGGATGCTCGGGGGGCCTCTTCGTCGTCAGCTGACCCGATCATCCCCTTGTCTACTTCGATGCATTTCGCATCCGGGCCATCAGCCGCAGCAGCCGGAGGAGGAAGCCGAATGGGATTAGCGGATCCTGAACCCAGACCCCCCGTCCTCGCGGGACCTTTCCGCTTCCGCCAGCCACCCCGAAGTGCCCCGATCATTGACATTAGCAGTTCCTCCGAGCCGGACGGTCCATCAGACAGAGGTGGATTTCATGGTGGAGCCCACTATGAGGCTCGAGGCCATTGCGGGGGTGCCTTGCCCTGATCCGGCGTGGGAGCCATATCTGACACCCCCTTTTCAACGTTGTATCGCGGCGCGGCTGGCGGGGACGCTCATCTACGAGACCGGGCAGCTTCCCAATGTGATGTATCACTTCCTTGTCTTCGCGGCGCAGAAGCGGGAGCGGCGACCCTACACCAAGACTCATCTGCTGATGACGGGTGCCGGACCACGATCGATGTGCAAACGGGTGGCGTGGGCGGTGGCGGATCTGGCGCCACGTGTCTTGTCTCATGTACCGGGGGTCTTCCTCTATCCCTCGTTCGTCCAGCACCACTTCCATGAGGAGGACGCGCCAACGACTCCCGCGGAAATGGCCGCTTTCCTTCCACCTATTCCGCCCCCTCTTAATCCCGGCATCAATCACTAACTTTGATCACCCTCGCCTACTTCTCCCTTCTTCTCTCCTTCTCTTTCTTTTCATCGTCTTCTTTTCCTATGCCCAAAGTTCGCGCGTCGAGACGCGTTGTACAAAATATATATATAATATATATATATATATAATATATATCGTCACAAACAGAACTGCCCGGTGAAACCGTATATATATATAATATATATATATATATATATAATATATATATATATATACAATAAATTTTCAGTGGGTTACTTACCGATCGGGCCAGCTGACGATGAAGGGGCAGCCCGATCAGATGTATAATATGAGGGGCAAGCGCGGGAAGGGCGGCGATGGCACAACAGTCTCCTTAACCAGCGTCGCCGCACTCTCAGGCACAGAGTCGGGATTCCGCGCGTGCACGGGCTAAACCACCTCCTCACCGCCACCGATTTGGCTACCTTGTGCTCCTGGCGATGGGTGGCGTCTCTTCCTCTTCGGCGTCTTCTTGGGGGCCTTTGGCGGCGCAGGTCGGGATACGATGAGGGAGGTCACAACGACTTTTCCTCAGGGAAGTCCTCCAACCTCTCCTCGCGCTGCGCAATGTAATCTGGGATGACGACCGCGTTGTACGTTCTCCGTGGGGCAGCCGCCGTCCGCAATCGTGGCTGGATCTCCTCTTCCTCGCTCGCGATCACTTGCACAATGGATAGGAGCTCAAGATGTATGAGCTCCAACAATCCCGGATCGGTCCTCTAGAGCTGGGCAAATGGGTACAACGCCACCGTCCCTCCTTCTGCGCTGGCTTGGGCTGCGTGATGGCGTAATATACGACGAAGTGCTCCCCGATGCAGTGGTCTTCATGATCCATGAAGAATCGGAACATCCCCAACGCCACCGACTTGTATAGCGCACGGTGCAACTCCCACGCGTCTTCGTCGGCGAAGGGCAGTGGCTCCACGTCAGTCAGCTCCACCAAATACTCCGAGAACTCCGAGAACTCGCGCATAGGATAGGGGCTTTTCGTGAGTTGATAGGGGAGAGTGGTGTGAGCGAAAAAGGGAGGCATTTAGTACGGGCCAGGGGGAATAGCTTGGATGTTGAGAGGGGCGGCGAGTGGAAGAAGCGCGGGGAGTTGTGGCACCAACCCAATTGGTCCGTCCTCTGCCCTGCGTAACAGCGCTTCGTGGGCTGTGAATCGGTATCCTCCCCGTCCTTGCACTCTGCCTACTGATCTCGCCGCCTGCACCGCGTATTCTCTCACAAAGCTTCGCATCGGCTCCCGATTCGGCTGCGGCAAGATCGTCAGGTCTCCGATAAAGGTGGCGACGCTATGCACGAAGTTAGGTGCCACCTGGAGCGCGCGGAACTCTATGAACACTCGAGTCGTCTCCCGCCCAGGTAACTGCGTCACGTCCACGTACAACCCCGCATACGTCAGCCGATCACAGAGCAACGAGTATTCCGCCAGATCACCAACCCCGGGCGCAGGCATGTTCACCTGCTGAATGTTGTATCGCAACTGCCTTTCCTCATTGAACTGATGCCGCAACAAGCGATCGGCAAGCGGCATCAGGAAGTACTCGAGGGGCTCATGCTCCGGCTTGCAATGGTTCATCCTGCTCCCTGAGACTCTCAGCACCAAGGGATGAGGCAGATCGAGAAGAGGAAGAAGACGAAGAAGGAGAGGAGGAGAGAGAGGGCGAAGGCTCGGACGGGGCAAGAGCCGATTCGCGGCCCAGAGATGGCCGAAACAGTCGAAGAGTCTCCGTGTGTCGCGTAAGCGACCTGGCCTTCGTGCTATGCCGGGGAACCAGCTTCACGAAGTGCTTTCCTCATGAGCCAAATTCCGTCACCTCGTAAATGCCAGTATAGCGTGGGTGGATTTTGGAGGAGCGCTCAGATTTCCGTACCTGCACCAAGTCCCCGATTTTATAACGGGGCATTGGTCCCGCTGTCGCGTGTCGGTTCTCATAATCCCGGATCTGCTGTTGATGCGTCAAATTCACGACCCGCAGGATAGGTCTGGGCCATCGGATCCAGGTAATGTTGGGCCTTGTCCTTGTGTTGGGCCCGGGTCACTGTAACTTCCGTACCCACTAGAGGTGACAACTGCACTCTGGAAATGTTATTGGTTCTCGGTTGGAACGGGGACACCCCGGTGCTCCCGTTGGGAGTAGCCCGATAGACGGCCAAAATGTGGTCGACTATGACAGGCCAAGGCCTGGTATCACCTACCGTGATATTCCGTCTAAGTGCAGTCTTGATCATTCGGTTGGCCTTCTCTACTAGCCCATTGGCTTGGGGCCAGTGCCCTGGGGAGTACGAAATTCTAACGTCTGCCCTTACAAGATATCGTTCTACTTCCCCCTGGAACTCGGATCCATTGTCCATATGTATCTCTTCTACGTCCAGGTGCATGCACAGAAAGCGATTAATATACCTGGCTACTTCCTGCGAGTTATGGCTGGTCATTGGATACACTTCGATCTATTTCGAAAAATGATCTACGGCTACTAGAAGAACATTGAGTTCTCCTTGATCAGCATGGCCTCTCGTCACGTTCATGTCCGTCGTATCAATACTGACCCGTTGGAATGGGCGCTCTACCCGGGTAGACACTATTGTACGGGGCATCTGTACCACCGCCTTATCGGCCCCACAGGTCGGGCAAGTCCAGATGATGTATTTCACATCTTCCCGGATTTCCGACCACTACCATCTGTTTTTCTCTATTGCTTTTTCCGTGTATTTGACTGCAAGTGGACCGCATCCTCCTCGTGGGCGGCTCGTGTCCAATCGAACCTGGCTTGTGGGTGTGGCACTGTCAGCCAACTAGATCTGTCGACGTCATCGTCTTTTCGCTTTTGAAGGACGGATCCCTGTCAGCGGTAATCGCGCGCCCATTCCATGACACGTCGTCATTCATCCTTGGTAAGTTCCGTCAGAGGGTCGCCTGTCAGTCTCCGCAATAGCAAAAGATCCGTCCAGACTTCCGCTCGGCGGACACTTGGTGAAAATTTGTCTACCGTTCTGGCTTCTAGATACCGTTTCTCCGTAAGGTAAGTGGTCCATTCAAGAGTTGGGACAGTTTCAACTTTTCTCATTCCGATACCGGGCACAACTCTCATGGGACCGGACGATGTGACATTGACTACATTGTACCTAGGGAAGAAAGCTAGGCCCCTCCAGAGGAGTATCTCCCCCGTCCGGTATCATGGGCAAGGTGCAGAAGAAACAGATTTGGGAAGGCGTGCTTGGCGGAGAGTCAGGATCAGGAAAGGGGGTTAAAGAGTAGGGAAGCGGAGAAGCGGTGGCGGCCCCCTCAGGGAAGGTAGCCATCTCCGATTGCTGCAGTACCCTTGCGGAGGACATTCACTTCCTCGTAGCCGGGTTCCGTCGAAGGCGAAATCGGCTTCCATGGGATGAGCTTTTGGTTCGCGGGACTCTTGTCCGGCGGCTGGAGGCGCGTCAAGCCATTGGCGTTCTCGTGTTGCCTGGTGGCGTGGTGGCCGATGTCGAAGTCGTAGTCCTGCAATCTCACCGCCCACCTCCCCAAGGTACCCGTGTAGTCCGTGTTGTTCCGCAACAACAACAGTGGCTGATGATCCGTCACGAGCACGAACTTCTGGCCGTACAGATACGGTCGAAAGTGCTGAACCCCCCACACCACCACCAAGCACTCACCCTTGCACGCCTCGTAGTTTGACTGTGCCTCGCTTAGCGTTTTCGACGCATACTCGATGACGTGCTCCCTTCCATCCGTTCCTTGCTGAGTCAGCACCGTCGATATCGCCTGCCGCTGCCAGTCGGTATGCAGCGCAAACTGTCTTGTCGGATCGGGATGCTCCAACACGGGCGCCGATGTCAGAGCCTCCTTGAGTGCCTAAAAAGCCGCCTCGCATTCCGGCGTCCAGATCAGCTGCTCCTCCTTCTTTAGCAGGTTCGTCAGCGGCTAAGCGAGGCAGGCAAAGCCCCGAATGAAGCGTCGATAATAAGAGGCCAGCATGAGGAAGGCTCGAACCTGAGTGAGCGTCACCGAGGCCGGGGCTTCTCGGACCACTGCTACCTTCGTGGGATCAGGTTTCAGTCCCTCGACCGTGACGATGTAGCCCAAAAAGGAAATTTCGCACAGAGAAAACTAGCTTTTCTCCAGAGTCACTTTGAACCCCGCATCTTTCAACGCATGCAACACCCATTCGATATGTTCCACATGATATTCGTAGGTTTTGGAAAAGACCAAAATGTCATCCATGTACACAATCACACAGGAATTTATCAACGGCTGTGTCAAACGGGTTTTGTTAACGAATTCCGCGAAGGCCATATTCAAGGCCCGCTGGAATGTTGCAGGGGCGTTGCAAATTCCCATGGGACACCGGATCCATTGCCACGTGCCCTCGAACAGGACAAAAGCGGTTTTGGGCCGGTCTTCCAGTCGGACGGTGGCGTGGTGAAAACCGTGTCGGATATCGAAGTTCGAAAAGACCCGAGCGGACCCGATAGCATCCAGGAGATCGTCAATCCGCGGAAGCAGATAAACATCTTTGGTAGTAATAGCGTTTAATTTGTTGTAGTCAATACACACTCGGACTGAACCGTTTCATTTTGGCACGAGGACCACGGGAAATGACCATGGTCCAAGCGATGGTTCAACCCACCCCAACCGCTCGAACTCCCGTACCCTGTCCAAGGCCAACTGTCTTTCTTTTAGGGAATAGCGGTACGGTCAGCAATGTATCGGAGCGCGATCACCGGTATCAGTCGCGTGTTGGATCAGGTGGGTAAGTCTTATATCGTGGTCCTGAATGCTGACGGCCTCTGGGTAGGCCCGTATAACTGCCAAAAGAAGGCGCTTGTAGTCGTCAAGCACATGGGTCGGCAGCCGGACATCCACGTTTCCCTCAGGGAGGGAGATCGTCGATGTAACCGTGGGGGCTACCGCGTTGGCTTCGGGTGAGGCACCAAACAACAAATTGTCGGTTTTTGTCGAAAGCACGGTCGCGATGAGTTGACTCTCAGCTAGGCTTATCAGTTCGTTTTCCATGTCACTGTCGTTCTCGAGCTCGGTTTCAGCCGAGGGTTCCACTGAAAAGGCCTGTAATAGCTCCTTCGGCCTCCATCGATATTCCCTCGTTCGAGGTTGAAACGACACCCCTTCCTTCAAGAGCAGGGGGGCTTGCGCGTTCGTAAGTAGGGGCCTGGGAGGCCGAAAGGTCAAATCGCACAACCCCCTAAGCTCTGTAAACCTTTCGGGTAGGGGGTCCGTCCTAAGATATAAGGACGCAGGCGGTTCCGAAAGGTCAGTTATTCGCGACACCCTCAGCAGGGGTTCTCCCTGCACCACGGAGGAGAACGCGTGCGACCAATCGGACTCGCTCCGAACTATTTTCATGGGTTCTCGTCGCCAGGAGTGGCGCCACCGATCCTGAACCCGGATCGGATATCGGTCGGGTACATCAGTCTCGTCAGTTTCCGATGAAGTTCCATTTTCACCTGGTGACAGGCGTTGGATCATGTTGATTTGATGGGCTTTCGTAGTGATTCGAGGCGCCGGCTGGGTGCGCATACGCACCGCCAATCTCATCGGTATCGTTTGTGGTTTGGTGTGGGCCGATGTGAGCACCACCTTACAGATGTCAAAGTGCATTCGCACTCCGACCGCCGCCTGCTACGGAATGCCTAGCAGAACATCGTACGCCTGTACATCCAGTACGATTGCGTTGCACAGACAATGCACCCGCCTAACTCGTATAGGCACGTTCGTTATCCGCCCCTTACAATGAATGTTGTCCTCCATAGCGGATATATACAGTTCCTCCGGTCGGAGGGGCTGAACCTATCCTTCCCTTCCCAATCGTTTCGTCAATCTCTAAGAAATGGCGACCGCTGACGATCCCGAGTCTAGGATGGCGGCCGAGGGGTTTCCCCAGACCTCGCAGTCACACTCAACGCTTTTCCAGGTTATAGGGTAGGCTCGGAGGAATACCTCTAGTTTTTCCAAGGCAGGATCTACGGTCTGGATCATTCCTACCCGGTTTGCTTCCTGCACCTTTGAGGTCGAGGGCTGTGACTCTTCGTTTGTGGGTAGGTCTCGTAGGACCGGATCTTTGCCCTTTCGACTTTCCTCGAATCGGCGCCTGTTCTTGAGGCATCGTTCGATCAACTTTTCGTTAGCCGCTTCGAAAATGGTTAGCAGATAGGGAATAGGGACGGGGATCCGTAGATCTAGAGCCTTCAATGCATCCAACACGTCGATGTGACCGTCTTTGTACTCAGGTCCAGGGGCCGTGAGATCTTCAAACCCCGGCCGCCAAGGCCCGAGGTCGCTTTCCTCGGTAATCCTTTGGACGTGACGTATCACTCCAATGGTCTCGGGTTCGAACATCACCGCAGCCATATACTCATGGGGTCCTATCTCGGTGGCCGCAGGTGTCACCATTTCCGTTGTTCTAGTATCCATCACCGTGGCTACCCTCCCTTGTCATGCAGCGGTTGGAGCAGCTAATGGTATTTGGGAAGGTCCGATGGGCCCCGCGGGCCCATTCAGAGTTCGAGGTTTCAGGCAGTCCTTCGCAAGGTGGCCCGGCCGATTGCAGTTGTAGCACCACAGAGGCTGGGCTCCTGCTGCGGCTGGTCGGGTCATACGGGTACCGACGGCCATGGCAGTTTGCGATCGTTGCACAACTGCCACCCGTTGCCGTTGTAAGTTTTGAACGAATTCCATCAGCGGGGCCACTACCGTGACCAGCTGGGCCTCGACCTCTTTCATTGATATTTCGTCCTCGTCCCGGCCTCCTTGAGCTTGACCAGAGAGACGGGAGGTCGACGCGGAAGACAAAATTTTCCGATCCGAATTCTTCTTCGCCGGTCCTAACCTGAAGCGATCCTCGAACATTCGCGCTGTAGCGGAGTAGCTATGGTGTTGGACACCCGAAGGGTCGTCTTCGTCAGACTCCGAATCCAGACCTACATCGTAATTTTCCTTCCCGTACAGTCAGGATGTGTTCTATCGGGTTGCATTTCTTGCGGATCTTCTTCCGCAAGCGAGAATCGGACAGTCCCCTAACGAAATCAGTCTGCACCATCTTTTCATCGACCCCGGAACGTTCGGCTAAGTAAGTAAAACGCTCTGCATATCTGGCCAAGGTTTCTCGAGGCTGCTGCGTATATTCTTTTATCAGACGAAGGCACTGCCGAGGTGCGATGTGATCAAAATGCTCGAGAAACTTTCGTTGGACGGTTAGCCAATTAGTATAGGGGTTCTGCCCATACCACTCAAAAGCGGTTTCGGCTAACCTCCCAGGGATTCGTTCTCGGAGCAACTGGTCCGACCAGCCCAAGGCTTTCAAGGCGGCTAGCCTGGTGCGAGGGACGGTATCATCCTCAGAGAAGATGGGAACCTCGGAGGGAGGAGGGACAAAATACAGGGGATGATTGGCCATCACCGCGTGGTTATCGCCGCCGTTTCCACCCCCAAGTCCGGGTTCCACCATCGCGGGAATCGGATCTCGAGCCCGGCCTCTCGCTCGGTTCTAGTTGCTATTCGCGGGCCGGCCTCGACGGGGAGCCAGCCTACTCAAAATGAGAGAAATCTAAGAATAAAAAGATCAAAAAGGAAAAACTCCTAAACAGGGTAATCGTCCTAGGAGAACCTCGGAGCCGAAACGAATCAGCTCTAATACCAACCTCACGCCCCGTCGCGGTTTTCTGTACTGGGTCGCCGATCAGAGCAGAAGGGGGCGTGGCAGAGGATTTTTGGCCATGGGGGTTGAGTCTCCCGGTAGGAATGGGATTCTCTCGTTTCGGGGCCGATAGGTTTCCCCCGACTGGGGCTCGATCCTTGGTCTGGATTACCAAAAACAAAGGGGGAGGAGGACACGGTGAACGGACAGGCCCAACCCCGTTTCTCTAGATGGGGAAAAAGGACGGACGGGGGACTGATCCCTCGTCGGGCCGGCTCTGCATAAAGGGCGATGGATTCCCCCGCGCGGATTCTCAAGCCTCGTCGTTGGGTTCGTCGAGGCCTCGGGGACTCACGGCCGGGGGAACTCGGTGGGGCGGGGACTGTCACCGCAGTCGGGATACGGAAACGAGCAATGAGAGCTCTGGCGTCCCGGGAGAGTTCAGGGAACCGGGCGGCTCCTTCGTACCCCAGAACCAGCCTTCGCCACGAGCAGGAGTCCCTCTGCTGGCACCAGCGGCAACCAAACTGGGGGCGCCACGCGGCGCAGGCCGCAGACCAGGGGAGCACCGTCAGGTCGGTGTAAGGCAGTATAAGGGGCGGGGAAGAAAAGCGGTCTATCAGCACAAACCCTTCCTCCGAGATGTAGCACGCCAGTTCAGGGTTGCGCCAGTGACCCTGCTCCGTGCATCGTAGGGCACTCCGTACGTCCGCGTCGCAGTAGACGCTGTCGTCGTCGACGATGGGGAAAATCGGGAGTGCACTGCGACGCGCGGAGTCGGGGTAAGTGCACGGGCAAGAACCCGTGCTTGATTGGAAATCCGTCTCCATACAAAGAGCGACAAAGTCTCTCTCTCTCTCTCGCTCTCGGGTTGGACACTACTCAACCAGAGGGGTCCAGGCGGAGGGGCGTAGCCGTCTGCTGACGACCTTTAGCGTGCACAGCGAACGCCTTCGGCCCTCAATCAGCAATGCGCCACGTCAGACGTCGCCCCCGTGGGATTCCGACTCCAACGCGCAGGACGGGAGGGACCCCTTCGGTTACGCGAAGGCCCTCGCCCTACGCGATCGAACCACGGAACAAACACGGGAATGAGGCAAAAAGGAAAAAGAGGTACGATGGCTGACTTAATCCTGCATCCAGGCAGACAATCGCCACTTAATACCCAAGGACCACATACATGCATACTCAGACTCACACCCCTTCACAGAACATCTCACCGCGACTCACTCCCATGCATCCAATACATCTCATGGAGACAAAGCAGCAATGGAGAAAAGAAAGCGAGTTTCCTTGTACACAAAACTTTCCAATTGGTTGACACCCTCAGGCGCAATCGCAACCTCCCCAAGGACCACCGACCACCATAGCCATAAGACCCTGTCGTGATCGGCGCCCGATCTCCACCACTGCTCAATCCCTCCGGCTGGCTTACCCCGAGTCTATCGCTAAGCCCGACCCACGTCGTCACTCCGCCCGTAACTGTGTTTCGTCAAGCCTGTTCGGCGTCGCGGACGTTCGCGCATAGCTCGCGCAGCATTGCAGTCGAGATCAAAGAGGAGGAGAGGAAGGGGTTGCGAAAATTTATAGCGTGTGAGGCGGAGGGTTGTCAGCGCGAGGTGTGGACCGCGCCGGTTGTAGACGAGCAGGACAGAAGAAGGGTGAAGGGTTTCGGAAGGGGTGTTCCGCGGAGTCGCGTGGTCAAGCGTAATTGGGGTGTTCGTTCAAGTGGTGCGCCTTTTCGCCTTCCACATTGATCCGCGCATCCCAACTACGCAGCCATTCACTCGTGGAGGAAGACGGGGTGGGGATCGAGCTGGGCGTAGGGGAAGACGAAGGGTCCTGCATGGGGGAAACGCGCGCAGCAACAAAGGAAGATGGTGTGGGGCGCGCGAAGAAGTCGGAGCTTAGGCGCACGCGCGCAAAATTTCAAAAAGTCCCAACCGAAACTGTTTCTTGGTTTTCATACCGCGGCCGGTATTCACCCGCGCGGAAGTTATCAACCAAAGAAAAATGAAAAAGCCGTTTAAAAAAGAAAACAAAAGTAAAAAGAACGAAAAAACCCCTTTTTGTTCGGGGGATATTTCCTCAAGGGTACGGCAAGCCGCGCGGTACGGGTCCGAGCTTATCACAAGCACTCACTCCAGCCCCACCTACCACTAACTGAGTGTGCACATATTTAGCTGCCATCTACTAACCAGGTATCCAACACAACCTTGTTATTAACAGCTTTAGGCAGTCTTTCCCTCAGGGACCAGGTACCCAAGAAGTTGCAAGAACCAAGTCAGACCTCCCCTCCTATGCTGGGACCTTGACACCTTTCTTCTCCTGTCACGCAAGATCACCAGTCCTATGTGCGTTTTCACTGTCGTCTTAATGGCCGGCTCTGACAGGAATCTCCCCACGGAGGCGCACTTGTTCCTTACTTCCCATATTACCAGAAAAACACAGGCCCTCAGTGCCTCGGCGATGTAACCCCAGCCTGTATGTAAGTGAAAACCTTCAGGGACCCCTCCGAGAAGGATCCAACGATCATCCCAGGGGAAGGCTGAGTCACTGAAACAGTCCCACGGTCTCCTCCACCAGTCCCAAATGCGAGCAGACAGCGGATAGGTGAGCCAGAGGTGGGTGGTGGATTCAAACACCCACTTGCACCTACAACAGCGCAGCAGAATTTTCATCCCTCGTTCCCTCAGCCACACTGCAGACGGTGTGGCCAGCAAGGAGAGGAGCCACAATAAGGCTGCAGCCCTTGGCATGGGGGCTGACCGGAGATGCTCCCAGCAACGTCTCAGGGCTCCTAGGATTCCTTCTTCCTCGAAACTAGACACTTGAAACCACCTGCTAGCTGCCACCATTTGTGGTGTCCTGTTGACTTGTGAAACATTGTTACAGTATCCCACCCCAGAAGAATAAGGGATAATTCGTAGAAAGAGTCCACGCCAAAACCTTTCCGTTTTTGGGCGCCCGAACTCGGCCGTTTGGTACTACCGGCGCAAACAACTTTCCCCTGGGGGAAAGGCGCCTTCACTCCGTGGCCACATCTCCCTGGGCCTGTTTTTACCGGTTCAAGAATTTAGCTATGTTTTTGTGCCAGATGGATAAACCGGTAGGGCCGTTCTTTTTCAAAATCGCGTACGTGGGCCTCATTCCATTCTTCAGTGGTAGCACCGCCGGCCAGTGTCGTACCCCCGTTCACCGTTCACGGGGTCTGTGGACAGGAACCGGTCATGGAATTGACGGAGTTCACGACATGGGAGTTCATGGAGTTCACGGAGAGCGGGATCGTTCTTTTTTTTTTT
>BFEA01000477.1:376891-394205 GCA_003427395.1 Chara braunii
TTTTTTTTTTTTTTTTTTTTTTTTTTTTCCGCTAGGTTGGACAACCCCTGTCTGGTCGGACGTCCGACCAGACGACCGGTCAGGGGGGTCCCGGACGTCCGATCCAACAACCTAGGACTTTTTTGAGAATTTTTTTTTTTTTTTTTTTTTTTTATGTTCGCGTTCGAAGAGTTTCGGCGCTCATTCGCGTTCGATCCCGAACGTTCGGGTTCGGTCACCGAATGCGAACATGATGCTACACAGTTAGAAATAAGGGACACGCACACTGTCATCACATAACGGTTTTGCTTTGCCTCAAACCGTCCCTCCCTGGAAAAAAAGTCGCTGCCAGTGGCCACCTGCAGCACAAGTTGGGGGTATGTTCGCGTGCATCTCTCATTTATGCTTTGCAACCTTGCATCTAGTTCCTTCAGGGTCTCTGTTTGCGGTAAGTGCGGCAACTGCTCAAAGGTTGCGGTCCTGAATGCGTAAATCATGTGCCGGAATATGTCGTGCTCGATTATGTGCATACGGTCTGGTTGCAATGCCAGGTGGTAGTCTAGCTGAGGATCGTCAGCATTGGGGCCCTTGTAGAACCCCCAAAGGCCGTTCTGTTGAACATGCCTATGCATGTTCAACTCCGATATTCGTGCTTCCGCTGCACGGCGAACATCGATGTCATCGGCGGTGAACACATTTGCTGTGAGGTGTGTTTCCAGCATCTGTAATCTCCTATAGTCTATGAAATCGGCTATGACATCAAAGTCGTTTTTGGACACGGTGCATGTCGGAAATACACCAAAATTCACAGTTGCAATCAAACATCGTTCTAGGTAGTCCTGCATATAGTTGAGGAGGAAAGGGTGGACAGTTATGTCCCCGAATCTCGTTGTCGGTATCATTATTCTGCCATGAGATGCCTCCTTCGCAGACTGCAACACCACTGTAAGGGCCTTGTGGAAAATGATGGTCTTTCGCTTTCTGAATGCGGTGGACTGCAGAACCCATCCTTTGTCACGTGGACGATGATGAAGCATAGGAAGATAGGCCAGCAGTATGGCTTCGGATGCGTGGTCGACTAGTGACATCATCAAAGTGTACGCCGTCTGTTTTTGACGACCGTCTGTATGTGTCTTGTCGGAATACAATGAAAGAGGGATAACATAACGTGGATTACCATTCCCGTCCACAGCTTTGTCCGCTCGAATGATCGACTGGATGAGATAACTAAGCGCCCCGTTGCGTGGGCCGGATATACGGAGGTGCTCTGACGGCAGGGACAATTCTAGAGAAGACACCGTCTCGCATTTCTGTAATGCGATATGAAAAATCGACAGAAATGTCGTTCGCCAATCGAGGTGCCACAAGATGGCGTGCGCATCTCGTGGCCAATCCTCACAACGTAGATCCAACTTTTTCCATCCAGCAGCCTCTGCTAGACTCTCTGCCCATGTCAAACACTCTCGACTATTACGATACACGATGTCTCTCGTGCTGAATCTCGGGTGTGTGAGAAGTGACAAGAGAGCATCTATGTCACTCTGCGATATACCGACGCCGCCCCTGGCGAAGAAAATCAGTGCCGCCAGCTTGCGAGAGCTGTCAAAAGGCTCGACAGGCTGCGGTTGCTGCTCTTCGAATATCCCGCCCTCCACGTCTACATTCTTTGGGGCCCCGACGTCCTCGCTCTCATTGCTCACGAGATTCACTGCACCTATACTTGATGGTCCAACGTCATCGACCACACCCATCTCCTGCCCATGTGTTCTTTCGTCCGCTACGGCCCGGCATGCCCTCGCACGATGTGAGTTCAAAGCTCGTAATGACATGAAAGGCCTGCCACAGTCGCACACCCGTGGACCGCTGTCTATTTTCTGTGCACGCAGTGCATTCCAAAAACAAATAGAGTGGTGCGGACAATGTTTTGATTAGCATTTTGTACATTGGTTCAGGTCGTTTGAATTATAAGTTGCAGAGCATATTTTGTTATATTGCGTAAGTGTTGCACATCCACTTCTCTGTGACAGAGAAATAGAGAGGGAGTACAGATTGTCGTTTTTGGTACGAATGATCTGTGTTACTGATCCCAATTGACAAAGATTAGTAGTTAACCGTGCGACACCATAATTTATATGCCATGAGAGGTTTTATGGTCGTGTTGGAAGAGGCAATGACTTACGCATGGTACACGATATATGACACAACATTCATCACCACGTTTGTGCGGCTGCCTAAGTTCGCAACTATCCATCCAGGACGTTTGTGAATGTGGTATGTGTTTTTCATGTCCGCGTGAAAATGATTGCACCCCGGCACCTCAGACGACCTCCGCAACCACTTCCAAAACATTTCACAACCTAGAACATTTGAATGTAAATTACAGAGAATGCAAAAAAAAACACAACATACACACATTGGTCATCACACGGGGTCTGATGTGTCTCACGTACTCCAAAAGGCAACAAATTATGACATACATCGTAACAATCATCAAATGATTGAAATATTGTTCAATCCTGTGTCTGCATGCTGTAGTGAACCGCATGTACTTGGAGAGGCAAATAACAGGCAGCATGACAAAGAACCCGCAGATGGATGTATAGGTTCTACTATAGCTACAACTCGACATATGAGAGAGAGAGAGAGAGAGGTTCACTACTGCGGGCCAGAATGACAACAAACAGCACCGGTGGACACTCATTCGGCACGCAGTAGTGAACCCGACCGTTGTTGAAATTGAGGCAGACATTGAGGGATGTACAGGTTGAGGGATGTACAGGTTGAGGGATGTACTGGTTGTTTGTACTACCACTCTATTGCTTTATGCTATGCATGCCTATCATCATCCCTGATGTCTAACATGGTCTGTCGTGGTGTGTGGGTATGTCTCCGGTCGCTGCCGTGGTCGAGCACTAACTATTGCGTCTCCTGTTGACAAGTTGGGGTGCAATGTCTCTTCCCAAGTTGTCGCAAGTGCGCAGTGTATGAGGCAACTCACGTTAACTCCCCATGTCAGTGACGTTGCTAGCACAACCTCTCTATTGACCAGAACAAACCATCCCTTGCCAACACGTGACCACTTTTTCCCCTTGTTGCATGATTTCATTATATTGGTCACTGCCGCGTACTGTAGTGCACCATTTGGTGTTGGACCCTTCATCACAACACGCAGCACTTTGTGCGGATTGGGAAAAGCACGTGCCAACCTCAGAATTGCATGTGCCCATCCTTTTGTCACTTGTCCACTCGCCCCCTTCAAATCATAGTATACATCATGTTCCTCGTCTTCCTCGTTGTTGCTGACATCGTTGCCGCTCACTTCCACGTCAGAAGATGATGCCCCCTCATCCTCTTCTTCATCTTCTTCTTCTGCATTGTGTGTGTACTCTGCAAAACAAGTTGGCAAATCGGCCTCTTCTAATCCACGATCACATTGTTCTGTCTCCATTGTGAAAGCATTGAAGATATGGGAATACACTAGCTCCTCTCTCGTTGCTTTGTGCATGAGAGGCACATCGACTGCCATACTGGTTATTGATTCTTGTTTTGCGGATGTCTGTCCGTTGTCTGGAATGATTGCTAAATTTGTTTCCCTGACCACCACCTTTCACCCTTCTTCTCTTCCTCTTTGTCTCTCAACATCGCAACTTGCAAGACCGAGCCGCTCCAAAGCAGCTGATAATAACTCCCCCCACAACGGTCTGTCATATATGATATTGTCTTCTGTTCTTGCTGGCACAAATTCTATCTGATCTTGACCTTGCAGTGCAAACTCCGTGATTTCGTGCAACGCCTCATGGATAACATTCCTGTCGTTGGCACTCTTTTTCACGAAGCCCACAAGTTGATCCAGCAGAACATATTCCACACCATCTGGAACAATGACAAGAACATCTTGAAAGTCTTCTGACGGTGTTTGTGTAATGTTCTTCATTCTGGACAACACCAAGATTTCTGCAGCACCTCTCTTCAACTCCTCCTTCGACCCATCAACAAGCATTTCCCCATTCCTTGCCACAGTGCCCAACAACTTCTTGAAATCCGCAGGTTTATATGTCCCCCTTTTCTGCTGCATTGTCATGTCTACGTCTCCTTCTTCGCACATCCCTTCGCTGCACATCCACTGGACCATTCCTTTTAGACTGTATGCACTGTCTTCCACATCGCTGTCCACACGTACATGTGGTGACTCTCTGAAGCTTTGCAAGAGTGTTCGTGCTTTGACACAGCCCGCGCCGTTTGCCATGATCATGAATCTCATATCCACACCGACTATAAAGTACCTCGGCACCCTGTCCTCAAGCAAAGACAACTCGCTGTCACCGTTGGTAGTGGACGCCTTCCTTTGCATACTTCATTACCTCTGCAAGAGCAGCCTCCACCCGTGCTACTGACATCGACATGATGCGTACGGTTTGTCTTTCGTCCTCTTCTCTCTGCTAGCGGAAACGCACAATGACGTCAACGATTCTCTCTCTCTCTCTCTCTCTCTCTCTCTCTCTCTTTCTCTCTCACTCTCTCTCTCTCCACCCATATCCGCGTGTGTGTATCTGTGACGCTGTGTGTGTGTCTGTTTGTGTGTTTGTGTACGTGTGTGTGTGTGTGTGTGTGTGTGTGTATGTGTGTGTTTCGTGTGACAAAATGCAAAGCAATTTAACAACCTGTCTAAGCCAGGAACAGTATTGAATAACATAGCACACCATTGTCACGATTGAGCAAAAGTTTCCTGCTATTTCATTGCATGGGTTACCTTCGTACACCTACAGCCATAGCCATCCATTTCCTATTTTCACATTGCCATTTACCACTAAGCATACATGGGGGGAGAAGAAAAAAAGGGAAAGGATGGGGGAAGGGACGAAAACTTTTAAGGTGGGGGCAGGAAGAGGAGAAAGGGTTAGGAGAAGATGACACTTCTTTGACAGGACCGATTTCCAGATTTGAAGAAGGAGGGTGGCGCATCTCTTAAGCGCTTTTCGCCGTTTGCGCCAAACGGCTCATCAGAGGGAATGATGGGCTATAATCCTAGCGTGGCCTTCTACATCACCTGGACCAATTACCAGTTGAGTAGGGGCGACTCTAGCAGTCTATGCGAGATTGAGAGGTGAGAGTTTAGAGAGGGGGAAGGGATCCGCTGTGAGTCTAGGTGGCCTTCTACATCTGTTGGACCAATTACCAGCATGAGTACGGGCGACTTAGGTAGCGTTAGGACACGAGAGATAGAATAAGGTGCACTAGGATGGCAGTGTGGGAGGTAGATGAGGGTGTTGGGATATTTTTAGAAGTGTGTACTATAATGCGAGGTCAAGGGGGTTGCGGGGTAAGGCATCCGAGGGTTATGGGGGTTGGAGGAAGGTGAGCGATGGTTACCTCGTGTGCGTTGATGTCTGCGTTAGTGACATGTCCGTCTGAAGCGATTGTTGATATTGTCAAAAGAGGTTGGGCTGGTTCGATATCTTGCTGTTAATATCTAACCGCGGTCTCGGAGCGCAGCGCCAAGCCAAGGCTCTACCTTGGACACGTCGTGTGCCCGGGGGTTTTGCCTTGCTTGGTAGTAGTGATGAATGCGGTGCAAGGAATGAGTTTGCACTAGGTCTGTCGCAGCTATCTCAGAGCGAAGTACCAGTATCTTGCAACCTTGTTGGTTCCGTGAGCGCTTGTCGAGGCATAGACACGCCGTACGACTGAGGAGGGATTTTGTGCTCTCATCATGTATAAAAGCAGGCGGTGTGTGTTTGTGTTGGTCTGCGGGGTGGTGTTGGCTGTGCGTGGTGTTCTACACATTTTTACTGTTCGTGCATAATTATTTTTATTATTTTTATTATTTTTTTTGTGTCTGGGGGGTGTTTTGTGCTATAGGTCGCGTGTGCGGTGCGCTAGGCATATGTTTTGCCCGAGAGGGTTGGGGTTAGTGTGTGTATTTTTGTGATTATAGCTCAGATATGGGGTCTATAGCAGATGGTCTGCATACCTTTGGCTAGGCGAGAATTCTTTTTTGTCTGTTAGTGTCTTCGATCGTTTTATTTTATTATATTATATCAGACAGTCTACAATTTTATAACGTTTTGGCGGGTTGTCTTTTTGTTTTTAGTTCAGGTTATGGCATCGTCTGTTGTTTTTCAAGTCTACCATTAGTGTGTGCTCGTGCTAGTAGTTTGTTTTTTTTGGAAGATTTTGTCGTATATATGAGTTTCTATGTTTCATTTTTGTGCAGGGGTGTACTGGTGTATGATTCAGCTTTTGTGTCGGTATGCTTACTTGTGGTTATTTTGTAGGTGACGGGTTCTCATTTCGCGTTTCTTTATTGGGCCGTATGCAGGGTTTCTTTATTTTATGGGGGGGTGGTTCGTGGGATTCTGTCTTATTCGTGGTGTTATTGTGCTTGTGTCAGTGTGTCTTTCAAGCCCTATGGGTGTGCGTGTGCGTGCGTGTGCGGGTCTCTGTTCATCTTTCTTAGTTTATTTTGTGTATTTGTTTATTTTATAAGGGTCTGTATATGTAAGTTTCGCGTGTATGTATGTGTGTTTTGAGTTGGTGTGTGTATGTAATATTTTATTTACTCTATTTTATGGGCCTAAATGTATGACTATATGCATATGTGCGTGTTTGTAAGTGTGTTTTTATTCTATTCATTGTGGGTCTGTATATACGTGTATATGTGTATGTGTGTATGTATATGTGTCTAAAAACATAATAATAATAATAATAATAATAATAATAATAATAATAATAATAATAATAATAATAATAATAATAATAATTTCTTATAGGTTTTATGTGCATGAGTATGTGTGTATGTGTGTGTGTGTGTGTGTGTGTGTGTGTGTGTATGGCGTCTATGTATGAGCCTATGTGGATGTCTGTGTGTCTTTGTGTATATGTCTATGGATGTGTGTGTATGAATGGTGTGTGCGTGTGTCTTTTCCCAAGTTGGCTACTGCGTGCCATTCGAAGTCGAAACGGTCATCATTCGTCAGTTTCTGGCACGCAGTAGCCAACTTTAAGGGTGCATGCCAGAATGTGTGTGTGTGTGTGTGTGTGTGTGTGTGTGTGTGTGTGTGTGTGTGTTACAAATTATCACCACTACTTCCTCTATTCCGCCCAGATGAGTAGATCCAAAGTCAGAGCAACTTTAGCTATATTGCAGACAATGAAGCATGCTCGAGATGAGCCAATCCACTAATGAGACAGTTTTGCTTGCGAAGTCAATATCTATTCAGAACCTTACCTTTAATCAGACGAGGAATCTTACCTTTACACAAGCAATGCAACACACTCGAGATGGGTCATCCCAACATAAAAAAGAATACGAGACACAGTACATTTGTTAGTATGTTACATCGTTTTCTTGATTATTTTCTCACCAACCAGCATTGGGAGGCCTCCCATGTTCTTTGTTTTTGCAGTTACTCTCTTACTGTGCCTATCACGTACTAGGTTGGCCACGTTGATGATGGTTGAGCACCAGCTGCCCATATCCCCGTGTGCCTTTACGGCCCACTTGCACGTTTTAAAAGGAGGCAGAGTAAAAGGGTAATTACATTTTGTCTGTTCTCTCAACGACGCTCATTCATATGCGTTTACTAGTAGTACACAAAGAGAGGGAGTAGACGACAAGGAGGTGGACAAACAGACAGACTGACTGACTAACTGACTGACCTGACTAGGCGACAGACAGACAAACTAACAAACAGACAGACGGAAAGACAGACAGACAGACAGACAGACAAATAGACGGACAAATAGACGGACAGACAGACAGACAGACAGACAGACGACATTGAACTTACAGACTTTGATTCTGGTTCATCCACCTACAGACCAGACAGACAGACACACAGACAGACAAACAGACAGACAGACAGGAAGAAAAAAAAAAAGAAAAAAAGAAAGAAAGAAAGAAAGAGAAAAAAAAAGATAGAAAGAAAGAGANAAAAAAAAAAAAAAAAAAAAAAAAAAAAAAAAAAAAAAAAAAAAAAAAAAAAAAAAAAAAAAAAAAAAAAAAAAAAAAAAAAAAAAAAAAAAAAAAAAAAAAAAGTAAGACAAAGAAAAAAAGAAAGAACGAAAAAGAAAGAACAAAAAAGAAAGAAAGAAAGAGACAGACAGACACACACACAAACACACAGGCAGACAGACGGACACACAAACACAAAGACTAGGAGACAGAAAGACAGACGGACAAACAGACAGACAGACAGACAGACAGATAGACAGATAGACAGACAGACGGACTACGAGACAGACAGATAGACAGACAGACAGACAGACAGACAGACAGACAGACAAACAGACTAGGCGACAGACTGAGAGAGGCGGTTAACGGAGACCCAAAATTTCAGTGTTTTTTTTAATGCTATTTATAAGAAAACCAGAAGCCCTTTTTAACCAAAAATTGCATCATTCCATAAAGTGCACACCATATTAACAAACCACTAGAAAAAAAACGGGAAAAAAAAAAAAACAGGGTGAAACAGTAAGGCAAAAGTGCACTTGAATGACATTTTGGATTCAGCGAATTTTCAGAATTTTCAGCGTTTTTGGAAATGGCCTTATCAGAGGAAATTCCAATGCTCCAAATGAGACCAAATTTGGAACACCAAAACCTTGAAGTAAGACAAAGACAGGAAAAAAAAAAAACCAAAAAAACATAAAATATCACCCCCAAAGCCTGATTTCAGTTTTGGACCTGTTACCCAGGAACTGAAACTGGGGGGTCCCTGTTAACCACATGTGCAGACAGATAGACAGACAGACAGACATACAGACAGACAGACAGATAGACACACAGACAGACAGACAGACAGATAGACAGACAGACAGACAGATTCGGAGACAGACAGACAGACAGACAGACAAACAGACAAAAAAAGTCACAGAAAGAAAGAAAGAAAGAAAGAAAGAAAGAAAGAAAGAAAGAAAGAAAATAAGAAAGAGAAATAAAGAAAGAAAGAAGGAAAAAAGGAAAGAAAAAAAGAAAGAAAAAAAAAAAAAAGAAACATGTTAGACAGAGAAAGAATGAAAGAACGAAAGAGAAAGAAAGAAAGAGACAGACAGACAGACACACAGACACACAGGCAGGCAGACAGACACACAGACACATAGACTAGGAGACAGACAGACAGACGGACAGACAGACAGACAGACAGACACACAGGCAGACAGACGGACACACAGACACACAGACTAGGAGACAGACAGACAGACGGACAGACAGACAGACAGAAAGATAGACAGACAGACAGACGGACAGACAGACACACAGACACACAGACACACAGACACACAGACAGACAGACACACAGACACACAGACACACAGACAGATAGACAGACAGATGGACAGACAAACAGACAGATAGACATACAGACAGACAAACAGATAGACAGACTAAGAGACTGACTGACAGACAGACAGACAGACAGACAGACAGACAGACAGACAGACAGACAGACACATAGACAGACAAACAGACACACAGACTAGGAGACAGACAGACACACAGACAGATAGACAGACAGACAGATGGACAGACAGAATAGGAGACAGATAGACACGCAGACAGACAGACAGACAGACAGACAGACAGACAGATAGACAGACAGACAGACAGACAGACAGACAGACAGAAAAAAAGAAAAAAAAAAAAGAAAAAAAAAAGAAAAAAAGAAAAAAAAGAAAAAAAGAGAAAGAAAGAAAGAAAGAACCAGAAAGAAGGAGAAAGAAAGAAAGAGAAAGGAAGAGAAAGAAAGAGAAAGAAAGAAAGAAAGAAAGAAAAAACTAAAGGAAAAAAAAAAACAAAAAAAAAAAATGTTAGACAAAGAAAGAAAGAAAGAACGAAAGAGAAAGTAAGATAAAGAAAGAAAGAGACAGACAGACAGGCACACAGACACACAGGCAGACAGATAGACAGACAGACAGACAGACAAACAAACAGACGGACAAACAGACAGACAAACTTACTGACTGACTGACAGACCGACTGACCAGAGAAGGCGACAGACAGATAAACTGTCAAATAGACAGACGAACGGACAGACATACAGACATACAAACTAGAGCAGACCGACAGACAGATGGACAGACAGACACGACAGACAGAGCAGACAGACCACATAACTGCTTTGTGTTGTCCATGCATATCTTTGACCTATGCGGATTTCTTCCTGCGGTAGAGATTCGTCAATGCAACATAGATGATGTTCATCCATTCAACATTATTATTGTTCTTTCTTGTTCGAATAAGAGGGGAGGAAGCAGGATTCGTAATCATCTTTTTTTTTTTCTCTCCCCTGATGTTTAAACATTTCTTTTTGCAATTGGACGCCATTGAACTTTCTGTCGATTATACACTCCGAAATTGGTCAGGACCGCAACAGAGAACAGACAGACAGACAGAGGGTAGGAAAGAGAGAAGCGCGTGCAGACGTGGAAGAGGGAGAAGAGGGGTCGATGCTAACAAACCAAGCATATAAATTACAGGTCACTCGATGAAATAATGTAGAGCCAGAGAAAGGAAACAACAAACACACTTAGTGTACACTCACATAGGGATACTGTGATGGTTTGCGTACATATCCACAACAACAGAACAGACAGACAATGGGACCTCCACCAAGCCCGTGGTAAGAAAAACAATGACTACAACCCCTAATTCAATGACTGGCCTAGTTGTACCCAACTTCCCTAGACGTACAACGCACCACGCACCTACAGACCTACATAACCGTCCAAACGACAAACATCTATGAGCGCATTTTGGTAAAGATCCAAAGTACATGCATTTACATGGAAACCTACAGTAAGTGAACCGAAGGCTAGAACACACATCAGATAGACCTCCGGGTGCCTACGAGTCTTCAGAAGGGCGGAAACGAAAAAAAACTTCAAGGCTGAAAGGCCTAGGATTACGAAAGTAGAGACAACTGCTGACAGGTTCCGCCGTTGGAGCCCACCGAAATGTCAATCATTCAGAAAGAAAGAAAGAAAGAAAGAAACTCGAAGAAAGGAAGAAGAAGAAAATGAAAATGAGAAAAAAAAAGAAACAAAGTAAGAAAAAAAGAAAGGAGAATAAGAAAAAAACAAAAATATATGGGGTTCACTACTACGGGCCAAAATCAGCGACAGAGTCGTCCTTCAATACCTTTATGTCCCCCACTAGTGAACCTGATCTCTCTCTCTCTCTCTCTCTCTCTCTCTCTCTCTCTCTCTCTCTCCAACTAATCAACCGACCTAACACCACGGAAACTTCCACGGAGTCCACGATTCGACAGGACAACCGTTATGCAACACACACAATAGAATTTTCAAGCTGCCTTTTTTTTTGCGCGCCCCCCTCACGTGGCACTGCTTTCCTCTTCTTCGACCCTGCTCTGCTGCCATCCCTTTCCGCCTGTCTGGCCTCTATCCATTGCTGTCTCTCCTCAACTCTCGCCTTCTCGTCCAACATACCTTGATATTTCTCAACCGAGCGAGGCTTCGACAACCTATCCACCAGTCTCATGTCCTTGACCTGGATTGTCACCCTCTTTGAATGGATGGCCACCTCGTTGGTGTTCTCGAAATTGACAGCCAGGTACGCCTCGGCAGCCTCCATCAAAGCACGCACCGCCGTCATCTGAAACCTCACGCCCATACCCGGAGCAATATTTTCCTCCACAACCTTGCGCACGAGTCGCAAGAACGGCCCGAAAGCCAAGCCAAGGTCGGTGGATCGTTGAAACTTTCTGATTTCCGCCAAAGTTGCCATCCCGGGGCGTCGACGGCGTCTGGAGACCTGAGTTTGTGCACATGCGGTGTCTCCGGTCGCTGGCACTGCCTTGGGGTTCACCTTCTTTCTGCCTGCGGGTGTCTGCCCACATGGCGGTCCCGACGTGCACTTCTTCATCTTCCCCGGGCTCTGCGACATCGCGACATCGCTCAGGCCGCTCATGTCACCCTGTGCTGCAGAGCACCCCCCGACGCGACGAGGACCACATGGGCCCTCCACCTCAGCAGACAAACGGGAAATTTATGAGCGCTTCTCTGTCCTCTTGCCTGGCTGCACTGAACCTGCCAAGTCATTCTCCGCCAGATACCGAATGTCACGCAGGAGTCCATCTGAGTAGGTCAGATGGAAAGGCACACCAAGCGGGTCTCTGAATCTCATGGTGACGTCTCCACCATGGTCATATATCATGGGACATACGACCGGGACCCAACCAAGAACGGTCGTGCAACCGTGCCTGCGGCGAATGTGAGCCATGTATCTGTTCTGACCGTCGCTCTTCTCTTGGCCTGTACGACTCCCCTGAACCATGGACCACATCCCCTGGCCAGCCATGGAGTCATAACGCGCGCACACCATCTGACGCTCCTCCTCTTTTATCTTCTCCCAGCAGCGCTTTGCATGTTCAACAACCAGCACGTGGTCCTTTACATTTACATTGAAAATTGAGACACATGCTAGAACCACGAGGAACTGCAAATGCTCCACAATGCCTGCATGCATCCATCCCAATGGGAGCCAATGCACTGATTGCAGTCTTGTTGCCATCGTCACCTTGGCATCAACCACTGCAGGATGCAAACATCATGGGACCCAATTGACACGATAGCCATACTTTTCAGGGGCCATATGCTGCTGCAACTGTCCTTCAGGGATGACATGGGCCCCAATGTCCATGGCAGACAAAACGTCACTCCTCATTGTGACATGGTCCCATATCTGCGAGCATTGTCCATCATATGCGGCTTCCTGCCCTCTTGCATGCGTGTATGTGCTGCCATCCTCACCACTGAACACTTTCCCTTCAACCACCTCCAACTCCATAGGGTTCCGAAGCGGCGGGAAAAAGCAGCCAGCAGTATGGGTAGGACATGCCATTGCCTTTTTCTCGTCTTCTGAGACCTCCCTGTCGAGGTTCCTGAAGGAGAAGTTGCCATTCACATAATGCGTGCTCATGACATTTCCCATGGCATCACGCATCATCATCCTCATACGGCCACATGGAATCGGGATCGCACATGGCACCCAACCCAACCTAGGATCCCTCCTCGCATCGGTCTCGTGGCAAGCCGTACTCCCTGTTGCGTCGTTCCCACCAATCACCCATGACTGTTCGCAATCAAAACTGTCATACAAAAAATCGTTCAGCCTGAACTCGCCCTGCGCCTCCAGAACACGCCACATTTTCAATTCATATCGCCCTTTCTCCTGTGGTGTTGCCTCATCGTTCAACCTTTATACTCTGTCAAACACGATTGACAGAGTTACGTTTCGCCATGTATTCATTTTGGGGCCAGGAAATGGAACCCATGTCTCATCGACCTTGGACGAAAAGCAGGGTGCTCCTCCAACAATACCCGGTTGAACACGACCCGACACCCAATTGATGTCATATGGGTACTCTTCTCCTGCTGATGTCTTCACCACATTTTCATCTTTCACAATACAACCTGTCTGAGATTCCTTGCTTCCCAGACCTCCCTCCTCTCTCTCTTCCCCAACCTTTTCCGTCTCACAAGTGCTCCCTCCTGCGCCATTCTCTGTTTCATCACCATCACCCATAATCTCTGCAGTCTGTGCATATATTGTCGCAAGCACCTCTGCACAGTCTGCGGTGTTCCCTCCAGCCGAATTCCCTTCCTTGCTGCCATCTGCAAAACCCTTCAGAATGTCCTCCGTCTCCATGGCGCATGTCTCTCCACCGTTGACAGTCGATGCAATCGCGGGTTCCATCTATTGCATGAGACACCACATACATTTATGAGAACACGTAGCTGCGACATGGCCCCCTCACCCGACAGAGAGAGAGAGAGAGATCAGCGACAGAGGTAGGTTCACTAGTGCAGGCCAGAAGGACAACAAACAGCACTGGTGGACACTGATATGGAACGCAGTAGTGAACCACTTGTGTGTCCTGAGGCAAAAAGTAGCAAACATTATGGACATAAATTTACTCTAAGCAAGAAGTAATAATACAAGCAACACTTAAACACATATCATTGTTTGTATGTATGTGTGCGTGAGAGAGAAAGAGAGAGAGAGGTTCACTACTGCGGGCCAGAACTCCAACAAACATCTCATGCGAGATAGACATTCGACCGCAGTAGTGAACCTCATGCTGTTGGACAGGGAAAGACGCAGCGACAGAGAGCAGTTCACTACTGCGGGCCAAAACGACAACAAACAGCACCAGAGGACACTGATATGGCACACAGTAGTGAAGCACAAGTAGTTGGAAACGCAAAGATGCAGCACCAGCGAGAGGTTCACTACTGCGGCCCAGAACTCTAACAAACATCTCATGCGAGACAAACATTGGCCCGCAGTAGTGAACCTCATGTTGTTGAACAGGAAAAGACGCAGCGACAGAGAGCAGTTCACTACTGCGGGCCAGAACGACAACAAACAGCACCGGTTGACACTGATATGGCATGCAGTAGTGAACCACAAGTAGTTGGAAACGCAAAGATGCAGCACCTGCAAGAGGTTCACTACTGCGGGCCAGAACTCCAACAAACATCTCATGCGAGACAAACATTGGCCCGCAGTAGTGAACCTCATGCTGTTGGACAGGGAAAGACGCAGCGACATACAGGGGTTCACTACTGTGGGCCAGAACGACAACAAACAGCACCGGTTGACACTGATATGGCACGCAGTAGTGAACCACAAGTAGTTGGAAACGCAAAGCGGAAAACACCAGCGAGAGGTTGACTACTGTGGGTCAGAACTCCAACAACATCTAATGCGAGACAGACATTGACCCGCAGTAGTGAACCTCGTGCTGTTGGACAGGCAAAGATGCAGCGACAGAGAGCGGTTCACTACTGCGGGCCAGAACGACAACAAACAGCACCGGTTGACACTGATATGACACGCAGTAGTGAATGACAAGTAGTTGGAAACGCAAAGATGCAACGACATCGAGAGGTTCACTACTGCGGGCCAGAACTTCAACAAACACATCATGCGCGACAGACATTGGCCCGGAGTAGTGAACCTCGTGCTCTTGGACAGGCAAAAATGCAGCGACACAGAGCGGTTCACTACTGCGGGCCAGAACGACAACAAATAGTACCGGTTGACACTGATATGGCACGCAGTAGTGAACAACAAGTAGTTAGAAACGCAAAGATGCAGCGACAACAAGAGGTTCATTACTGCGGGTCAGAACTCCAACAAACATCTCATGCGCGATAGAGAGCGGTTCACTACTGTGGGCCAGAACGACACCAAACAGCAGCGGTGGACACTGATATGGCACGCAGTAGTGAACCACAAGTATGTCAATACGGAAAAAGGCAGCGAACATTATAGACAGAAAAAGTGTGGACAAAGAAGTTATAATACAGGCAGCAATAAACATACATAATAGTGTGTGTGTGTGTGTGTGTGTGTGTGTGTGTGTGTGTGAGAGAGAGAGAGAGAGAGAGAGAGAGAGAGAGAGACAGAGACAGAGAGAGAGAAATCATGCGTCCCTGACCGCCCGCGCAGCCATGATTTGACATCTTGTGTAGAGAGTTTTTAAGCGGTCGTTGTTGTGAAGTCCTTTCCTGCAATGCTGACATTCGTTATTCCCTCCATGCTGGCCTGCGTTCGTTACGACTTGTACCATTATCTCTTTGATATACGATATGAGATGGGACAGACGGTCCGCAACCAGCCTCGCCATTTGTAGCGAATTCGCTTTTGCAACGAACTTTTGAAATGTGTTCGTCGTCATAGGCAGCACAACAAATTTTGCATCAGCACAAGGTGCTTTGCTAGCGACGACACATGGGAAGTTGTGACGAACGTGGTGACAATTCAGTGCGGCAACATCGGTGCACGCCAGCAGGGCATGCGGCACAGGCGCGCAGTCCCCGACAGTGGTCCCAATTCCTCTGGAGGTTTGCATTGTTGTGTCCAGTTCTTCACCTGCCTTCGTCCTTTCACCTTCTGCACTTCCCATGACAACTTCGTTCACACAAGTCACCGTCATTTCCCCAGCCAACAACCTACCTCGTATGTGTTGCAGGGCATCCATGACGTCCGAGCAACTGTTCATCAGAGACGTCATATTGCAATGAAGGTCATCCTTACCAGTCGCGACACCCTCATCACAGAGACCGTACTCATCTACGATTTCCTTAAAGTGGCGAATACAGTCTGCTGCGAAGGCCAAGAGGTCGACGACACTGCGTGACAAAGTAGTTAGCGAACTCGTATTATATTCTTGGGTATCATACGATGCCCACCCCTCCTTCAGCACACACTTCTCATGACTGCCACAAGATGCGACATCAAGTCCTTGTGATTCCTTGTGAGTTCCCTTTGCGAAGTGGGCGGCGAACCGATTCAAGACCGCGGTGTGCCTGCGCTTTTCTCCATCCAACCATGTCTGGAACTCGTCAAACGTGGTGGTCTTCGTTTCGGCTATTGCCTTCAGTCTAGCAGTCATGTCCTCCCTCAGACGAGTTATGTCTAAACACTTTGGATCGGAAAGTAACAACCAAAACACGGTGAACATCCTATGTTCCTCAGTTTCTGTCATTTCTACGAGCTGTCACTTAATACGGCCTAGTTCGCCTGACATCTGTCTCACCAATTATTTCTTCTTGTGTACCTCGTCTGTTAGCCTGTCTATATGTTCTCGCTGCTTCTCTACTATCTGACCCCAGTTCCGGGACATCTCAGTCGTCTTCTATTCTTTGGCCTCCAGTAGTAGAAAGTGATCCGCTGTTGCATCACACTCTTCGCCTGACCTTCTCTTCTATCCGGTTTTGACCAATCTTGACATCTGGAAACATATGTACATACAGAGAAATATACAAAGAGAGAGAGAGAGAGAGAGAGATAGGGGCAGAGACAGGGCCTCACTTCTTCCATAGTCGTTGTCAGCGGGCGCCTACCAAAGATTGGCTATATGTACGTGGCAACATACATAGTTATTTATTACTGTACATTTGTGTTTCCCCCGTACATGACTCGATATAACACTGGACAACACAACTTAAGAAATACAAAGCATACCATTTTTTTCAAACGCATCTGTCGGAATAAGGGAGCGAGAGAGATAGAGACGCAGGAAAGAAATAATGGAGAGAGAGAGAGAGAGAGGGACGCTAGAAACAAAGAAAGAAAGAACCGTCCGCCAAAACAAAAAAGTATGGAGTTCGCTACTGCGGGCCAAAATCACACTCATGTACCTCGTTCAATGTGTTCGTGGTCCGCAGTAGTGTACTCTCTCTCTCTCTCTCTCTCTCTCTCTCTCTCTCTCTCTCTCTGTGATTCTCTGTGTCCCATTTGTAAGAAATAGCAAAACAAAACAAAAGGAAGTAAGAAAATACAAAGAAAGAAAGAAGAAAAAAA
>BFEA01000477.1:397719-421511 GCA_003427395.1 Chara braunii
TTGCCTTTTTTTTTTTTTTTTTTTTTTCTACCAATCTCATGGTCTCGTTACATATCTCACCAATCCATGTTCTCAACCCCGCGCACGATATCAATGTGTTCGTGAAAATATCACGGTTCAGTACTGCGGGCCACAAAAAGGTGAAAACAGATCGTTAGCGCCGCCATTACCACGCAGTAGTGAACTACAATGGTGGGAACTTACAACCAAAAATTTTCCAACACACACATGTTGGAAACATGTTGGACCAACGTTGATCACATGTTGAAAACATGTAGGCCGCATGTTGGTAAACTGTTGGAAACATGGACCCGACCATCCTAAATGATTGGCCGCATCATTTCACGTAATTCCAATGTTGGTTCCAACTTGTGAGCAAGTTGAAAACTTGATGAAAAATTTCCACAATTTTTCTATTGTACTCTGCAACAAAGTATCGACATTCACTCTGCATCGGGGGAGAAACAAAAGGAAGTATGTTAGTTACACTTCTCTAAGTGCAGGAAAAAACAATACGAGGGCAAAAGAAAACAAATACACTCAGTTATGTTGTTCATTCTACACAATCTTGTACGATACACGAAAGGGTTCGATAACTAGGAATGGATTCGCACTTTGCAAGGGTGTGCAAGTTCTATAGTCGCCGCTTAATCTCGACTTATTTCCCACACGTCATTCTTATAGAACAGTTAGAGTGCTCTCCAAGTGACGATCACTTTTTGTACAGATATTTAAGATGTCCATTGTGACATTACGGACTGTTTTATACATAACGCTGTCATCCGTTGAGAAACGTAACTACTTTCATACCCAACCAATAGTGCTCCTCCTCTGGAAAAACAACCTCTAAGTTATGGTCCCTATGTTCCACTCTCCAGAAAATCTCGTCACATTTATCGAAAAGGTAGTGCAACTAAGAGTGCACCAAACAATCGACTGTAAAGTTCGACTCCTTCCTTAATAACGCATCGCGCAATAACCGCTCTCTGAAGCGTTCGAGCACACGCTCAACCGTGGGGCTGTGAAATGTTTGCAGGGAATTGAGGGTGACTCCTTGGAACTCCTCCCTTGCAATGAAAAACACTTTCATCTTTCGACAGACAACCTTCACGACCGTGAAAAGCGGCACAATTGTCGTGTTATGATTCAATATCTGTATGCGACAGTAATAATCAATGATGACCAGCATAGGTGCAACCGGTTGTCCCAGGCAAAGGTTGCAACTGCGGTTATGGGGGGGGAGGAAAAAAAAGTAAATAATTTTTTTTTGAAAAAATATGTTACGGAAAAACATAAACTGAACAACTTTTGCTTTATGGTCATATCCAAAAACTTTACTCAATTGGAAAAAAAAAATACCCAAGTTTCATAGTTTTTCTTAAAAAAAACAAAAAACAAACAACTTTTGCCTTCGGAAATGAGTTTTTGAATCTATAAAATTCAAAGACGAAGTAAAAAAAAAAAAAACATTGAGCGATGTAGATGTTGAAGATATCTAACAACATCATATTTTTTGTCGTTTTTTTTTTAGAATTTTTTTTCATCTAAAAAAAATCTTAGAAGTTGTCGTTGGAGCCGCGGCGACAGTGATCACGCCCACCCTCCGAGTTTGACCCCGAGACTGCGGCCGCGGGATATATATAGAAATTAGGCACATAGCTTTATACGTGCCTCTTGTCGGTAGTTGACCATCTTTGCTTCGCACAGAGGATGCGCCAGAAGTCGTCATCTCTTCGTGAGTCGCAGGTTTTAGATCTTCGTCCTCGCCGACAGACTCTAAATCAATTTCGTATTTTAAGGAGCACAAGTTGTATAGGTTCCAACCCGAATTCATCGGCCTGAAGGCTATCCACAGTGCAGCCCATTCAAATTCCATGAAAACTTGCCCATTCGGTGGAACATCCGATTCGATGTTCAGATATTGGCGTGAACAGTTCACTCGTTCACACTTGCATATATTCGAGAGTCGGTTAACCGAGCCCTCATTTTTCACCTCAATTTATAAGAAAACCATAAGGTCATTTCAAGCAAACTCCACACCAATGTATAGAGTGCACTTCTTAGTAACATATTATAAAACGAAAAAAAAAAAAACAATAATGAAAAATACATAAAACAGCACCTCAAGTGCATTTTCCGACAATTTTGCCAAAAAACAATTCATTGAAATTTCAGGATTTTCTGGATGATCAACAACACAAATCGTACTAACCATAATGACACCAAATTTGACACACAGCAAGCTTGTCCAAAAATAAAAACAGGCAAAAAAAAAAATCCAAAAAAACAGGGGTCCCCGTTAACCGCTTGTGATATATTCTTGTCCAAAATTAAGCGACCGAGGTCGGGAATCCGGTCTAGAGAGACGTCGTCGGGAAACGAGCAGGAAGTGCTTGCACAGGTCGGCGTCTGGTTGGAGTTCATTTTGCATTACGTGAGGAAGCACGAGGTAGCATGTTAGTGATGACACACATTCCGTCTGGTAAGAATGACAATTGTGAGTATACTCCCACTTATACTAGTTCATAATGAAGTGAAGTCTCACACATCTACTGAAAGGAAGAATGAAACGGCCTACTGGGGTTGTGATGACTTAGAATAGATTAACACTTCGTTACAGGGTGTCCGTACTTCCAATTGGACGAAGGATAAGATAAATGAAGGGATTGCATCAAGGGGAAGGTTGGGAGGAGGGCAGTTTTGTTTGCGCTTGAATAGATCTTATAGGGTCAGGCATTGTTTCTAAGATGAATGGCCAAACTGCTGTGTTTTGTTCTGTTTTCTGAAGGGAAAAACATTCTTTCTAAAATGAATGGCTTGGTCGCTGTGTTTATTTAATTTTAACCAGGCATTGTTTCTAAGATGAATGACCTGGTTGTTGTTTCTTTGAGGTATTGACTGTGCAAGCTTTGAGGACCAGACATTGTTTCTAAGATAAATGGTCAGGTCGCTTTTTATTTTGGGTGGTTTCTGAACAATCTTTGGGTCTTGACCACGAGTACTCTGTTTTTTTCAGTGCCGAGAAACGAGGGCTGAGCATTGTTTCTAAGACGAATGACTCAACTCTTTTAGTTTATTTATTCTGAGGGAGGTTCAGACAAAAAAACTAGATATTGTTTCTAAGATGAATGGTCTAAGTCTGCAGCCACAGGATTATGATGTGAAGAAAGGAATAAGACTTCCTATATTTCTATATTTATATGTTTATAAGAACAAGGCTAGTCAGACATTGTTTCTAAGATTAATGGTTTGAGTATAGCCCTATCACAAATTAAGAAAGTATAACTAAGAGTTATAACTGAAGGTAACTTGGGTCGGCTGAGCATTGTTTCTAAGATGAATAGCTCAGTCCTACGCCTACTTTTGAAGATTAAGTTCAAAAAAGTATATATAACTTGGCTATTTAAACAGATCAGGGTGACTAAGCATTGTTTATAAGACGAATTGCTTAGTCATATGGTCAATGAAGAGAAAAATAGTTTTGCAACCTGTTCGTGTATAACTAAATCAAAGAGTTGGCATTGTTTCTAAGATGAATGGTCTAACTCGATGTCCTATGTAAGTTGGGTATAAAGGGATAAATCATTGAAAGATTATGAATTATTGTTTGTCAAAGGTGATTTGGGTTAGTGAGACTACTTACTTTTGTGGTTCGGCCTTGCATGTGGCTGAGTGAGATCACTACTTAGTCTGAAGTTCAGTTTAACGTGTACTTGTTTTAGAGTCTCGTCACGTACTAGGGCGACAGGAGTTAGTTCAAATTTCTGCATTTTCTAAGCTAACTTTATTTTACTTATATCAATTTTTGTATTTTTCAGAGATCATTTATTATACTTGGTCTTGTACAAATCTTGGTAAGCCACTTTCTCTACGGGAAGCGCTGCCGAAATTTCAACAAATCCAAGGAGTTCGTCAGATTTTCATTTTTTAAAATCCAAATTACCTAAGTTATGTACATGACTTAGTAAAAATCTAGAAAGTCTCATTTTCTAAAGGGAGTGTTGCCCAAATTTTTATTAATTCAAGGAGTCGGACGGAAATGGAACTGTGAAAGGTCAAAGTTATTTTCAAATTCTGAACTTAGCTTTGTATGAATTTTGAAAAAGCGTTTTTCTAAAGGGAGTGCTGCCCAAATTTTTGCTAATTCAGGGAGTTAGACAAAATTTGACTTTGGAAGGTCGTGTATTATTTCTGTTTTCATATTTAGACTGATATAAATTCTGGAAAGACACTTTTCCTACGAGAAGTGTTACCGAAATTTTATTAGTTTAGAGGAGATAAATTATATTTTGACAGGTGACGACTCTGAAAATCCACTCTGTATGGGGGAGATTCTGTCATAGGTCTTCATTTCTTTAGGCACTGGCATAGAGATAGGCCTAAGTGCGCCTGTCAGGAAAGTCTTGAGTGAGAACGTGTCATGGGGATCTGTTCTCCCTATATTGACGATTTAGCTTGACCATTGACCTCTCTTATGATACAGACCTTCTTGGGACATTCAATCCGGGATTTGGACTAGCTTCGGCCTGATCCTACGAGGATTATTTTCTATTATCACTGATAACAGGTCGGTTGGTTGATCGCTGAGTTGTTGGCACACGATACAACTTTGCTTATACCTGTACCTCAACTTGATTGTCTTAGCCCTATGATTTGATATGTTTCTTTGAGGGTTTTAACCGGACTTCTTTCAAATGGTCATTATAAAGAATTTATGAGATTTATGAAAAGATGAACCATGACTGGGCTTGAGTGTGTGAGGTATGGTGTGAGTTACAGGGAACAGTAAAGTTGATCACATTGGTGTATGGCAAATTGACTATTGTGTGTGCGTGCGTTTTATGCAGGTTAGTATTTGGAGTTCGGTATATGAGCCGTACTTTGGAGGCAGTGAGAATGACAACCATGTGTCGCACGATCTGCATGCCTGATGGGTTTATGTTCCCCCTTCTTTTATTTTATCTCGAGTTCTGATTTGATATATGAGTGTTGGTTGTTAATTTATTTATAGATTGATTTTGCTTGTTAATTGTTTTATAGTTGGACGTTAGAGTCCGTGGCAGCCGTCAAAGTCAAACCCCTTGACTTTTTTCCAGACCCTGAATGATGGAGTTGGTCTCCACGGCAATAAGAGTTGATTCCTACCACAGGTATGAACCTGTGTACCACCCACTCTCCGCAGGGGGCAGAAGAGGGTATGGTTTTCAACCGCACTTAGCGGTTGTCCAGCGTTGAAAGATCATCCCCTCAAGGCGCGTGTCAGCCGACAGTTGAGTGTCGAATGCAACCCTCGAGATTAACGAGGACCACATGAGTATGGGTACTAGATAGTACGCCATCATTGCGACTGCTTGCGTATGCTTGCATTGAGAGTCGATATGAGTTATCCCTACATCCACACAGTTTTATACTAAGTCTCGCGCGCGACGCCTATCCGATTTCCGCATAGGAGAGTTATGGGATGACTACTAAGGGAGTAGGAGTGTTGTCCCGTTGTTTGTTTTGTGTCGTTTTGTATATGTATGTGTATGCGTGTGTGTTTTTATTTTTATGTTCTTTAGAGTGGTGTGTGAATGGTGCGTGGAATGCGTCCTAGTCGACCGACGACGGGTTGCGCCTAGGACCTCCCCTAAGATGTCGATTCCCGTGCGGGTCCGATAGAGGCGTATTACCGCGAGTACCCCCTATGCTACTGCGAACGAGAAACGCCCTCGACTGGTCCATCTCTGCGATTGCAACTGATTAACTTTTGTACTGTGGACACGTAGCTCGACGGGGATACGCCCACCGAAGGGAGGTGACAAGTCTCGTAAGGTGGAGGCAAGTTGTGCCTCGTGTAGGCCCTATCCTGTCGTAGGGGTTCGCGAGAGGTATGGCTGGCGCACTCGGCCGGAGCGGCTTCAAGTTGCGGATGTTCCACGTGTATTCACGACGAGGATTAGAACCAACTCCTGCGTGACTTGGTCGGGAGGGTCCCGCGCTGCCCTGTTCGGTGTCGGACCGATGCGCTCAACAGGTGGCGTCGTTGCCGGGGATAACGGTTGCCTGCCGTTGTCCCTGGTGGAACGACATCGGGGTATGAAAAAGTAAGAACTAAGCAAAAATAGGAAGTTTTTTTTATACTTAAATGGTTGTTTGCTTGATATCCTGGCGAAGGTTGGAGATATCTTAAGACTGTGGTCTAAGTGTGAAGTGTTGATTATTTCCGTATGCACGGCTTATCTGAGGAAGGGTGAGTTTAGCTATACACTTAATAAGTACTATGACGCATATAATAGTGGTTTCAGCACCTTGTTATCCTAAGTATCTTTGGATAGTTGGGCGATACATGGCATGTCAGAAGCGGTCTTGGTTGAATTAAGGTTGTGTCCTCATTGTTGGGTATGTCCGCTACCGGAGGAAGCTCAGTTGATAATTGTCAAAGCTACGAGGTTAGTGACCTAGTGCGTGAGTAATGTGTTAAGCCTGCTTTGGGATGTAAAAACGTTAAGCTAAGACGTCTCTCCCTAGTTGATAGAGTGTCACTTTTGAGGAGCTTTGTGGTACATGAGCGACACAGATGAGAAGGGATGACTGATGATCGCGAAGTGAGGAGTTTAATGGCAGAGATCTTTCCTTGAGTTCAGATTGAATTATGGTGTAATAGGTACTGCGATGAATATTGTACCTAGACTCATTGATAGTATCAATTGGCGATGGGGTGAGTCACTTGGAGATTGTCTAGTTGTACCTATCGATAAAGTTAAGTAAGTAGTGGTTATTTGATTAACGGTGTGGCTAACCCGAAGAGTTGCTTATCTTTTAAATATATGTAATATATATATATTTTTTATGACGGTTTTATCTTGTTGTTGCCATATATGTGTTTTTCTGTATTTTGTTTGCTATTTGATTGATAACGTATGTATGAATTGTCTTTCGAAGAGGACATAGACGTTGCAGAAAACCCACATCTGGTATGGGACCAGAGGTGAATGGGGTGACCCATCCCTGGGGAAGGTGGTTCTTCCTCAAGGGAGTAAGTCACCGTGTATAGTTATCCTCAGTGAAAGTGCATTCTTGAATTGTTATCCCCTCGTTCGAGACTAAAGGAAGAAGTTATCATTCTGAAGAATGATAGTGAGACCCACGTCGAAACTATGTTCCTGGTCCATAAGTGGGGTGTTGTTATCTTTCCTATGATAGGAGAGTAACTACATTATCCGATGAGAAGAGAGAAAGGGGCTTATTACCTTGCCAAAACTGTGATGACCAAGTGAAACAACTACTGCTTAGTGAGAGCGGTTCTGGAGTAGCGACCTAGGCTCGTCTTGCGTTAAGCAGGGCCACCAGAATTTGTAAGGGCACGAATTCGCTATTCGTTGTCTTAATAAGTTTGAATGGGGTTGTCCATCTAGCCATGAATAGGTTTGATGAGGCACAAAAGCTCAAATCAAAGAGGGTTGAGGTGAGGCTTAATCTTTAGAGCGGGGCTCAGGAGTCAAGATGTTATCTTACGAGGATTACACAGCCCCTCTGTAATATATGCTTCACTTAAGAATTGGAGGGGTAACAATTCTATCATGTTATCTACTCATTGTCAGTCTTATTTGTGCCTTATAGAATATAGAATATGTTCCTGAGAGTTATCTTGTTATATGACGGGCAGTTGAGTTGACTTCATGTTACTGTTTATAAAGCATATCGTGTTTTTCGGCTACAACGCTTGCAAATAATTTGCGTTTATCATGCAAGATTTATTGTTATCACTATATGTTATTTATCATGGGTTGTACGACATTTTTGATTCATGTTTGAAAGTATCCATCTATGTGACATATGTATCTTGTGTCTTTGTAACACTCCGTACGATGTACGGGGGGTTTATCGTACGGTCGCATGTACAACCCCGTACGACAAAAAAAAAAAAAAAAAAAACCGTGTTTTTTAACCTCAAATTTGGTAACGAATTTCAATATGACCCTGCGGCAAAAGTGTTCCAGTTTATTTTTCTGCATAACATTTTTTTTTTTCAGATTTTTTTTAATGTTGTTTTTTTGTTTTTGTTTCGTACGTACGGCCTGTACGACCACATGAGCCCGTACATACGACCGTACGTACGGACGGCCCATATTCGTACGGGGGTCTACACAGTCTTGTGTCCCCCCTTGATAATAGAAACTGTAAGACATAGTGGCTAATGCATGAGTTATGATTTAAGGAACTTATTGTGAATATTTGTGGGTTTTTTTTTTTGATACCGTATCTTCGTTGTCTGAATAGGTTCTTATGTGCGCTCTAATGATGAGTGTCGGGGCAACTTTAGTAGGATATATTGTATATTTGACCTAGTTGCGTGACTTCCCTCGAGCCTCACCCCTAACGCGGCTTGTTGTTGTTCAACAGGTAATGGGGTCAAGGGAGCTCGAGATGGAAGGGTCTCAAGGGAAGATTGGGGTTGAGGAACTTGCCTACCTGTTAGGTCTGCGAGATTGGGAGCGAGACAATCTACCTCAGGCTGAGATAGACTTCTTCAAGGGCTATCATGTTTTTTACTTCCTTGATAAGTTTAAACAAATAGCATCCCACTGCAAGTGGAATGAGGAGCAGAGGCTAAAGAAGGTTATAAAGTATATCCATATAAGCTCAAAGGAGGAAGTCGATGGGTTGGTTAGAAGAGTGGGGTCATCATAGAGGAAGTTTTATGATGACATGTGGAATAAATACCGGCTCGGTGAGGAACAACTGGCCAAAGACGATCTTGAGAAGATAGATCGATACAATTATGTGTCAGTAGGGCACTTCCTGATGGAGTATGAGCGCGCATCCCACAAGGTCTGAGCGTTATCTGAATATGACAAGTGTTTTGCTTTCCTTATGAATTTTACAGATGCAGAACAACGAGATTTGATCCGTGGGACAGAAGGGAGGCTTATATGGGACAAAATACGAGAAAATTTTGTAGAAGGTGATTTCGATCAACACCTCTGTCATACTTTGAGGAAAGCGAGAAGAGTGGGTTTGGTAAAAGACCAAATGACCTGGCAGCAGGCACCTCTGACGGTATGATAGGTGGGTTTCAGAAGGACACTAAGGTTGTCAAACGAAATCATAAATGGAGCAAAGAGAAGAAAAGAGAGTCGTGTGTTGAGAAAAAAGAAGTGCAGGCTAAAGTGAGGGATGCCGCAGTTGATACCTGTCAGAGGATGTTTGACGCTCCAAACAAGAAGGGGCCAGGGGAACGAAGGGTTCAGGGAGACTTTGGTATGGTTCTACCGCTTGCTGTATCTGATCCTAAAAAAGGGTGTGACGACACGGGTGCGTCGTCAACTGCAAAATGGAAAGGGCGGAAAAATAGCAGGCGGCGAGAGCAGTGGTCAAAGATAGTATGTGCTTGTTGTGGAAAAACTGGTCATACCCTTCGCAGATGTAAGATGGTAAAGAGACGAGTCGAAGGGTGAGACCGTTGTACTTTAGGCGAGGGTTTGGTTTTTCCCAATGGCTATCACCAGCTTACTTATCTCGTCTATAGCAAGGAAGCGATTGAATGGTGTCAGCGGTCTTAACGACTTATAAATAAACACTCAAAGGACTATGACGGTGCAAAAGACTCAATTATTATATTAATAGGCAATCATCGGCTTATGTTGCTTTCAAGCTGAGTCTCCAAGTTATTTTTTAGACATACTTTTCATCTTGTATATATTCTAGATTTGGGGTGATAATTTTTAATTTTTGGGATTTGTGCGTATCTGTTGGGTTTGACTATCCACTCTTTAGGCTGACCTTAGGTTTGATTGAATGCAAGTGGAGGCCTTGTAAGTTTCGATTGTCCATACACTGACGCCTCTTTATTTTTGTCAGAACGGTTGGGATCGTTTTGTATATATTAGTCTTTTATGACTCATAAGGTATATTATACAAGATCTTTTTTAATTGGGACCTGAAATTGTGATGATTTGAGACTCGAGATAATTTGTTTTTCTCCTGAGAACCATCTTGGTATGGGGTTTTGATTTTCCTAGGTTGCAGAATCATGCACGTTCTCTTTGTCATTGACATTCTCACCATTGTGACGTTGTGAGTGAAATAAAGGAATGATGACAATAAGAACTGTGCGAACCAAAGAGGGTTCGATAAAGTGAAGGAAGCGTGATTATCAATGAAAAATTTATGGGAGGCTTGAAGAGTCCATAAATTTATATGAAGAGAGAGGTTATGCCTGAAGGCGACCTAAGTGGTTATTGGTTTCATCTGGACTCATCTTCAAGTGGAAGATATGTTAAAAGGATATATGGATGGTCCATCCGTGAGTGAGAGGATGGCTGAGGAAATTTTATGGTTGATTCTTCTTAAAGTGGGAAAGGGTCTTGATATTTTTTTATGGAAGGTCCATCCTTGAGTGGCAGGGTGGCTAGAAATATTTTTTGTGGTATAAGAGTTTTATCCCTAGTCAGAATCGATAACTTTATTCTATTGGTTCTCAACTGTCAGTGGGGGCGTCGTCTGCGACAGGGAAACCCGCCTGATTTTGGGACCCCTCATGTTTGGCCTTTGGTTGTGAGTCACATGCGATTTTTGTATGCGGCAGAGGATGAGGAAAGAACCGTCAAAATCGGCATCCTCATTTGTGTAAGTCGCGTAATAACCCGCCAGATTCAGAGACCCTTCACTTAGCTTGTTATATACTTCAAATGGTCTAGCGTGCGGCAGTGATTTCCATGATTGAGAAGACTGAGCTGACTAATAACCAATGGGAGCGTTGTTTACAGTAAGGGAGCCCACATGAATTTGGGGACCCTCCAATCGGCTTTAGGTTTGTTGAAAGTGGCGTTGCCAATGAGTGTGAAAATAAGTGGGTTTTATTTGGAAGAAAGTTATGAGAGTTTGCTCACCAAGCAAAACTTATGGGTGAGATTGACAAAGTGTGTGACGAAAGCAAAGAACCCTGCTCGTACAAGTAGGAGTTATGGGCAAAAGGGGTGATCTTCTTTTCTTTCAAAAGACTAAGTGAATATCACCACCCATCCCTTTGATAAATCACTAAAATGAGTGGTTTTTGAGTGACAGTAATTACTTGTGGGACTGGGCTTAACGAAGCCTTGCCCATAAGGTGCATTTTTGGTATATGTGATGGGGTCAGACACCCTAATCTTCTAGATTAGTTGAAAGATTGAGGTGTCTGCTTAAGCCCCACAATGAGGTATCCCTTTGTGAAAAAAATTGAAGAGGAGGTATGACTAAGTTGAGTCCGAGTTACCATCGTAATCCACTAGTGGATTGGGTTCTGGCTTATGATAGGGTGATTCAGGGTGCCCGGCGCGATCAAATATCATTCAAAGAGACCAGAAGGAATGTAATCTTAAGTTTGACTTTAAATAACTTCCTGTCAGTGATTATAGCGGATGAAAAGTGGCTTTATCCACTTTGTTGAGTTAGAAGTTGAAGAGTGTCTGTGTCTAGCCAATTATTCGGCTATCGTAGATTTCTATTTTCGGTCGGGAATTAAACAATATATTTGACCATTGACTTTCGTCCAATTATTTTGGGGAATCGAGGTTTGGAGTTGATACGACTTAATGACGGCTTTAATCGAGTTAAAGACTGAGGAGGTTATCATGTACTTCTTCTGAGGACTATATTTGGACGGTATTCTTTTGAACGTCCATTGTGAGGGGGACGTCGCTTAATAGGGTCCGGGCAGCCTGTCGTACCAAATACCCTTACAAGGGTATTTGGCATCTTTTCTCCAAGTTACGCCAGTGCGACCCCGCACGTCTGATGGCGTGCGCGAAGGGAAGCCTGGGTCCCCACCCGGGTGAGCGGCGCGTGGGGGGGTATTGACGACGAGACGCACCCATGCGAGCCTAGGCGTGTGCAGTGTCGCCGGCCAGCGGGACACGCGACCCCTTGTCCCCTTTACTTTTTTTGTGATTACACTGTGTTTATATTTATTTTATTTTATTATTTTAGCGGGCCGTCATAATTTTTTGTATGATTGGGATGCTGGCGAATTCCTTTGCTCCGCCCGGCTTGAAAAACGCGGGCCAGGGAGTTCAACGTGCATGCGAGTCAGTGGGTGATTAGTCCACAAAGCGGAAAAAACCTGAGTGATGGGAACCCTCTGTGGATTCACCGTCCGTCACCCACGATCTGCTCTGAGATGTTTGAGTGTGTGCGTGCCCGTTGGGGCACGTAAGACGATGAATTATGTCTGAAGCTGGGCGGGGCCAGCGGGCACCGGTAGGAGGCTGTCGCAATTTAAGCTGCCCGGCAGGGTGTCCCAGCAGCAAGCCAGATTGAAGCCGCCTTCAAAGTTATCATTTGAATATTTGTTGCTCCCACCTTGATCCACAATGGGGCCCGCCTCACCACTCAGGCTACGGGCCTCGTTGCAGGCCCTGCGCCTTCCTCCTTGATGCGGCGTCGGGATTAACACTACGACCAAGCGTGAGTCGAGAGCCTCGCTGCCATCCCCTGTTGGGGATTGACTCGACAAGTGAGTGTTACAACACTCCTAAGCTGGATTCGGGTTCATGATCACCGGCCTGCTGGTTATGACGGTCGCCGCTCGGACGGTACGACATTGGTGCGCAGCCTAGTGGAGAAGGGAGGCAACTATTAGCTCAGGGGAAGAGTGCGAACGGAGTGAAAGGGGAGGCACGAGAGAAGGGGCCAACCTGGGCTCGTGTTTCACGTCGTGCAGCAACCCTGCACCCTCCTACCCGTCAGCGTCGCAGCAGCGCGTAGGTCGTGGGCTGCGGTGTTATTAGCCTCACCTTGGACCATTGCGGCAAGGTGAGTTGTTACGATCGCCGAGCTCCTTAACGACACTCAACTTTCATGATCACCGGCCCGCTATCTGTGTCATGCGGCGCTCGGACGATGCACAGGTTAGCTCGCAGATTGGGGGAGAGCGAGCACAACAGAAGGAAGGGATGAATCGGGACATAAGTTTGGCCGGTTGCATTCAAGAAAAGGAAAGGCGGAGCGGAGCGAGAGGATGAATATGACGGGGGGGGGAGAGATCATAACTTAATCATTTCGTGTTAAAAACGGGCCGGGAAAAATGCTAGATTAAGGATATTAGGCTGGGCAAAATCATTGGAAGCGTTAGTTTCAGCTCTAAGTTAATGAAATGAAAGATAGATAGAAGAAGTCATGCGCGAGATATGGCGGAAGCGGAGAAGACAGAGATGGAAGAAGGTGCTTCTCGCTCATCATCGAACGGAATTAAGCGAGGGAGGAGTCGAAACTGGGGCTGTGGAGTACTGCGATTCAGTTGGTGCGGTCAGATTTAGGAGAGGAGTGCTAGTTTTTGTGCTGTGAGAAAGGTATTGAGAAGCAGACATGAAAGGGAGCGAAAGTTCACATATCACGGTCATTTTTCGACCGATTTCGTCGATCGAAAAGCCTGTACTGACGGTTTGGGGCATTGCGAATTCGATGGCAGAGTCGAATATGACGATGAGGCAGTGAATTCGATGCTACCGTGTACAGGGGCTGCGTGTGGAAAAGAATGTTATGAAACAGCAATGTATTTTCCTATATTTTTGGTGGAAGATACATTTCCATTTTGCACATTTGGTGAGTAGTGGAGCGTGGTCCATCAGCGCATGCCCCTGATTGTTACCGCGACTGTTGGCAAGGGGATCGTGGGGTGGGTCGCCGCCACCGAGATTGCTGCTGGTCACCTTCACTGACCCGGAAAATCGTGCTCGTCGCCTCGTCATGATTCAAAGCACTCTTGGTTTCTGTAGTGCAGCTCATCTGCGTGGCGATACTGTTCTTTGGCGTAGCAATACGGTTCGTCGAATTTTTGTCGTAATTACTATCCCCTCCCGATTTAGCCAATTATTGTCTTCGTCGATGTAAATGAGGATTTAAGATCCCTGTTCGAGGAGTGACCGCTCGCGTTTGTTCGTGATCTTTCTCCCTCTCACATGAACGAACCTGGCCAAGTCGATGGTCAGGTACATTCATACACTAGGAGTAGAGAGAAAGAGGAGTGAGTGCTCGGCAGGTCGGGCGTGCAGTGGTACTTGGCTGTTCGGAGTACCTGGGGCCCGTCTGTATCTAACCAAGGTAGGAGGCCGTATTTGATGAAGGCAGGGGAGTGAAGTAGAGGGGGAGCTGACGACGATAGTGCTAAGTGGAGAAGAAGGCAAGATGGAGAAGAGAGAGAAAGTAAGAGGAAGAGCTCAGCATCCGTATGATTGGTGATATTCAGATTCGAAGCCTGGGTTCTTCGGCTGGTGAAGTGATTTATCTGCTAGATTCTAATAACGAGCCAAACTTCAGCGTGCTAAATAGCTAAGCGGAGATCTTTCCTCGTGGCCAGCTTTATAGAGGGAATGGTGGATGAGTAGCCAGCGTAATAGCAAGGATCGACAAATTGAGAGCTCTTTCTCGATTAGATGAGTATCGGTGTTTCAACTGTTGCAGCTTACAGTAACTGCTTACTAATAAACTATGAATTTTACTGCGAGCAGCTGCCGGATAGATGTGTTACTGTATATTGTCAAGATATTATTGTTTTGAGGAGCCGCAATGCTATGTGGCTCATGCGAGAAGTTATGATTGGACTACAAATTGCAAGGCCATAAGGCGGCTATCATGCAAGGGCGGATCGGTGTACTCCCTTGCCGCTAAGATTCGTTTCGACGACTGTTCTTGCTGCAGTTTGGCCGCCATTGCGGGACCCTCAGACGCATCGAGGAATCGAGGCCCTCTCGTGCGAGTTGAGTCAGTCCCTCTTTTGTATCTCGAGAGTCTGAAACCGCTTCTTCTGCTCTTCTTACTCTAAGTCTAGTCCTGTTCTGAGAAGAAGAAGGCAAGCGGGCTTGCAACCTGTAGGACCGTAGCAAGATTCTGTGGGGAGTCAGCCCACCGATTGCGGGAGCTCTGACAAAACTCAGGAGGAGTTCTGGAGGCAGGGAACAAAAAGGTTATCATTGCTTCCCCTTTATAAACCTAGTTATAACCCTTATTTGTATTCTTTGTATACTTTGACTGAATGTACTGCATGCCCCTTTTATGTTGACTTTCAATTTGACTTCAGGACGTAAACCAGACTTAATAAAGAAATGATTGTACAAATTCAGTTTCAGTCTTTGTTGTTTGATTGAAAACAGATTGTGGGATTGCATCAGGGGGAAGGTTGGGAGGAAGTCAGTTTTGTTTGCGCTTGAATGGGTCTTATAGGGTCAGCCATTGTTTCTAAGATGAATGACCTGACTGCTTTGTTTTGTTTTGTTTTCCAAAAGAGTCAAACATTGTTTGTAAGATGAATCACTTGGTCGCTGTGTTTATTTAATTTTAACCTGGCATTGTTTCTAAGATGAATGACCTGGTTGTTGTTTCTTTGGGGTATTGATTGTGCAAGCTTTGAGGATCAAACATTGTTTCTAAGATTAATGGTCTGGTCGCTGTTTATTTTGGGTGGTTTCTGAATAGTGTCTGGGTCTTGACCCAGAGTACTCTGCTTTTTTTAGTGCTGAGAAACGAGGGTTGAGCATTGTTTCTAAGACGAATGACTCAACTCTTTTGGTTGATTTATTCTGAGGGAGGTTCAGACAAAAAAACTAGACATTGTTTCTAAGATGAATGGTCTAAGTCTGAGGCAACATGCTTATAATGTGAAGAAAGGAATATGACTTTCTATATTTCTATATTTATATGTTTATAAGAACAACGCTAGCCATACATTGTTTCTAAGATGAATGGTCTGAGTATAGCCCTATTACAAATAAAAAGAGTATAACTAGGAGTTATAGCTGAAGGTAACTCGGGCCGGCAGAGCATTGTTTCTAAGATGAATGGCTCAGTCACACGCCCACTTTTGAAGATTAAGTTCAGATAAGTATATATAACTTGGATATTTAAACAGATCAGGGTGACTAAGCATTGTTTCTAAGACGAATGACTTAGTCATATACCCATGTGTAACACTTCGTACGACATATAGGGGGTTTATCGTACGATCGTACGTACGGCCGTATGTACAGTCCCGTACGAAAAGAAAAAAAAAAATTGTTTTGTTTCTTATCTCAAATTTGGTAATGAATTTTAATATGACCCTGAGACAAAAATGTTTCAGCTTACTTTTTTGCATTACATTTTTTTTTTTCAGAATTTTTTTTTTTTTTTTTTTTTTTTAACGTTCGGCCCGTACGACCACATGAGCTCTTACGTACGGTCTGTACGACCACATGAGTCCATACGTACGGTCGTACGTACGTACGTACGTACGACCCGTATTCGTATGGGGGTCTACATAGATATGCCCACTGAAGAGAAAAGTAGTTGTGCAACCTCTTCGAGTATAACTAAGACAAATAGTTGGCATTGTTTCTAAGATGAATGACCTAACTCGATGCTCTATGTAAGCTAGGTATTAAGGGATAAATCATTGAAAGATTATGAACTATTATTTGCCAAAGGTGATTAGGGTTGGTGAGACTACTTACCTTTGTGGTTTGGCCTTGCATGTGGCTGAGTGAGATCACTACTTAGTCTGAAGTTCAGTTTAATAGGTAGTTGCTTAAGAGGCTAGCCACGTGCTAGAGCGGTAAGAGTTAGTTCAAATTTCTGCATTTTCTTAGCTAACTTTATTTTACTTAGATCAATTTTTGTATTTTTCTCAGATCATTTATTATACTTTGGCTTGTACAAATCTTGGTGAGCCACTTTCCCTATGAGAAGTGAAGAAGCGCTACCGAAATTTTTACAAATCCAAGGAGTTAGTCAAATTTTGACTTTTCAAAATTCAAATTGCCTAAGTTATGTACATGACTTAGTAAAAATATGAAAAGTCTCATTTTCTAAAGGTAGTGCTGCCCAAATTTTTACTAATTCAAGAAGTCGAGCAAAAATTGGACTGTGAAAGGTCACAGTTATTTTCAAATTCTGAACTTAGCTTTGTATGAATTTTGAAAAAGCGTCTTTCTAAGGGAGTGCTGCCCAAATTTTTGCTAATTCAGGGAGTTAGAAAAAATTTGACTTTGGAAGGACGTGTATTATTTCTGTTTTCATATTTAGCCTGATATAAATTCTGGAAAGACACTTTTCCTACGGGAAGCGCTGCTGAAATTTTATTAGTTTAGAGGAGATAGATTATATTTTGACAGGTGACGACTCTGACGATTCACTCTGTATGGGAGAGATTATGTCATAGGTCTACATTTCTTTGGGCACTGGCTTAGAGATAGGCCTAGGCGCGGCTGTCAGGAAAGTCTTGAGTGAGAACGTGTCATGGGGATCTGTTCTCCTTATATTGACCTTTTAGGTTGGGCATTGACCTCTCTTATGATACATGCCTTCTTGGGACATTCGATCAAGGATTTGGACTAGCTTTGGCTTGATCCTACAAGGATTATGTTCTGTTATCACTGATAACATGTCGGTTGGTTGATCACTGACTTGTCGGCACACAACTTTGCTTATACCTGTACCTCAACTTGATTGTCTTAGCCCTGTGATTTGATATGTTTCTTTGAGGGTTTTAACAGGACTTCTTTTAAATGACCATTATAAAAAATTTATGAGATTTATATAAAGTTGAACTATGACTGGGCCTTGAATGTGTGAGGCGTGGTGTGAGTTACATGGAACAGTAAAGTTGACCAGATTGGTGTATGGCAATATGGCTATTGTATGTGCCTGTGTTTTATGTAGGTTAGTATTTAGAGTTTGGTATATGAGTCGTACTTTGGAGGCAGTGAGAATGACAACCATGTGCCGTATGATCTGCATACCTGATGGTTTTATGTTTCATTTTCTTTTATTTTATCTTGAGTTCTGATTTGATATATGAGTGTTGGTTGTTAATTTATTTACTGATTGATTTTGCTTGTTAATTTTTTTATAGTTGGATGTTAGAGTCCGTGACAGTCGTCAAAGTCAAACTCTTTGACTTTTTTCAGACCCTTGATGATGGAGCTAGTCTCGAGGGCAATAAGAGGCGGTTGCCACCACAGGTATGAACCTGTGTACCACCCACTCTCCGCAGGGGGCAGAAGAGGGTGTGGTTTTCAACCGCACTTGGCGGTTGTCCAGCGTCGAATGATCATCCCCTCAAGGCGCGTGTCAGCCGACACTTGAGTATCGAATGCGACCCTCGAGATTAACGAGGACCACATGAGTATGGGTACTATATAGTACGCCATCATTGTGACTGCTTGCGTATGCTTGCATTGAGAGTCGATATGAGTTAGCCCTGCATCCGCGCGGTTTTATACTAAGTCTCGTGCGTGATGCCTATCCGATTTCCGCATCGGAGAGTTATGGGATGACTACTAAGGGACTAGGAGTGTTGTCGCGTTGTTGGTTTTGCGTCGTTCTGTATATGTATGTGTATGCGTATGTGTTTTTATTTTTATGTTCTTTAGAGTGGTGTGCGTGGTGTGTGGGATGCGTCCTAGTCGACTGACGACGGGTCGTGTTTGGGACCTCAGCCCCCCAAGGTGTCGGTTCGCGTGCGGGTCCGATAGAGGCGTATTACCCTGCGTGCCCTCTATGCTACAGCGATCGAGAAACGCCCTCGGCTGGTCCACCTTTGCGATTGCAAGTGATTAGCTTTCGTATTGTAAACTGGTAGCTCGGCGGGGATACGCCCGCCGAAGGGAGGTGACAACTCTTGTAAGGTGGAGGCAAGTCGTGCCTCTCGTAGGCCCTATCCTGTCGTAGGGGCTCGCAAGAGGTATGGCTCGCGCACTCAGTCGGAGCGGATTGCGAAAGCTCCACGTATATTCGCGACGAGGATTAAAACCAACTCCTCCGTGACGCGGCGGGGAGGGTCCCGCGCTGCCCTGTGCAGTGCCGGACCGATGCGCTCGACAACGGTGTCCGAGCCGTATGACGCATTTTGCATTTGCCAAGTTTGGCGAGTAAGGGCCTAGTTGCACTACTCGCCATACGCCAAGTTTAGCGAGTAGGCGCCTGATTGCACTTACTCGCCAAACTTGACGAATGCAAAATGCATCAGACGGCTCACCACAACGTCGACAAAAGTTGTGGAGAGTGAATTTCGTTTCCCGGCCTGTGCACGGCGGTTTGTGGAGAGTGGTCCTCGGACCTCTCCACAAAAACAGCTCTCTGGAGAGTGCAGGGCTTCACGAGTCGACATCAGGTAGACAATGGAGAGTAAGTGCAACCAGGCCTCGATTCTATGCGATTATCAGGGCATACTCACACGGCGACTCCAAATCCGCAAAAATGCGGATTTGGGGAAGGGCTGATTTGAGGTTTTGGGCATGGTTCACGTCACACTGCTGTACCTTTTCAGATGGGACAAGGGCGCGGGCGTCTGGAGAAATGGGGATTTGGTACTTGGCTGGTCACACGGTGCCATCCACGAATTGTGCAAGAACTTTTGTGAACGAAATTTTGCCAATTTTTTAAAAAAATGCAAAAAAAAAGGGAATTTGCGGTCACCTCCAGAGGTGACCGCAAAATCCCTTGCTCCCCACGGCTTCCCAGGCCGCTGACAAATGGGCACTGGAATAGTACATTTGCGAATTTGGTAGATCCGGCCTTTTCCCCTTTTTTTTGGGATTTTGGGATTATAGGTCGCCGGGTGAGTATGCCCTCTGCAAATTCCCTTTTTGTTTTTGCATTTTTTTCAAAAATAAATTCCCTTTTTGTTTTTGCATTTTTTTCAAAAATTAGCAAAAATTCGCTCACAAAACTTCTTGCACAATTGGTGGATGGCCCCGTGTGACCAGCCAAGTACCAAATCCCCATTTCTCCAGACGGCCGCGACCTTGTCCCATCTGAAAAGGTACAGCAGTGTGACGTGAACCATGCCCAAAACCTCAAATCGGCCCTTCCCAAATCCGCATATATGGGGTAGTCTTAGGTTACAGAAACATTTGAATTAAATATGCGGATTTGGGGTTGCCGTGTGAGTATGCCCTCAGTTTTTTCACTCTCCACGCATCCGCCACGAAATGTGACGGATGGCGAGTAGTGCAACTAGGCCCTAAGTGCAACCAGGCCAAACTTGGCCTATGGAGAGTAGTGCAACTAGGCCCAAAGAGCAAGACAGCGAGAGGGAGTTTGTTTTTGTGTTGAGATAGAGAGAGGGAGTGCGTTTGTGTGTGCATGTGGAAAAAAGAGAGAGAGAGAGAGAGAGAGAGAGAGAGAGAGAGAGAAAGAGATCTTCGTAATTTTAGTGGAGCCTAATAAGCTGACAGAAGAAGAGAAACCCACAGAAAGGCAGCGAGAAGTTCATAATTATAATGGTAAGAAAGGAGCTTAGTTCGCCAATTATTGTCTGCTCCATCCTGTTTGTCGTTGCGAGCACGTGTGCTGAATTTGATAGCACTCGTTCAAAAGCGTATGAGGAAGTTAGGCTCTCGTATGTATGCCTCGTTTCTCTTTTAGCTTAGCGCGTAGGTTACGAAGGGATGGCGGGATATCAGCTGTCACTTTCGCTGCGACTCGGCTGCGACCGAGTGAGGAGAGATCCCAGTCGCGTTCGAGTTGTGTGTACTCTCACTAACATCCTCAGTGTGCACTTTAGTTGCCCGCCCCGACTCACCGAAGCAGCTGCGACTACGGCGATGCTGCTGTTCCTTTCCTTCTTCCTCATGGGCGATGGACGACCCGTGGGCAGCAGCTCGTCTTTCCCGCCGTCATCATCCGTACACTTTGTCCCTCCCGGAAGAGCACGAAGATGTGCCCACCCTCCTACACACGACAGCAGGGTACTTCAATCGGCCAACACTTGTGCTGGCTTGAAAATTTTCGACGATTCGCTTGCGACCTGCAACGCGGTCATCAACTATGAGGTCAAACCGCCGTTCGTGCAAGGCTCCGACGAGGCGGGGATGGAGTGCCTGTCGCTGGCGCGCAGCATCGTGTTGCATCCGAGCGGAGAGACCTTCTTCTACATCCTCGATCAGATGTGCTCGACGGACAAAGGTATGACAGAACCCATCAGGCGGCGGCTGTCGTTCTACGAATCAATCTTGAGCACGCAGACGCAGGTTGCAGAGGGTAGGTTGATAAGCACGTCGTGGCCCGGGTCCGACGGGGCGGGAGCGCAACTGCTTAACTTCACGTGCGATGACAAGAACTGCACGAGGAACATGGATGTAGTCACTGGGATGGTAATCTCGAGGTCGGGATCTGAACTGATCTTGTCGGGACACTATCTTTCCATTCCGCCGCGATCGTGGCTCAGCGCCCTCAGTACGGAAAACGGTGGGAGGGTTTCTACCCCACTGATTATGAGCTTCCCGGGGGGGATGGCCATTGATCCGTCCATGACGAGTTTGTTCTTCACGAATGACCAGGTGCCTCCTCGTCGCATCTGGTCTTGTCCTGTTTCGCTCAATGAGAACGGCGAGATGTCGAAGGAGGGACCCTCCACTTTCACACCTCTCCCAGTCTTCATGTTCGATCTGTTTCACGAGTGGGATACCTCGTCCCTTTACCTTGGACCTTATAGTTTCCCTCGCGATGGCCGGTGTTTGTACTTCGTCGATCGCAATCCCGGCGGCAGCGTTTGGGCACTGGATCGTTCATCGAACGTGGTCAATCTCGTCGCGGGAAGGGGATTACCCCCGCCGTACTCGCCGCACATAACAAGTAGCAGTAATCAAAGCAGTGGAAACGGTAGCAAGATAGTGATGTCTAACGCTTTGAACGTGTCGTTCGGAGTGCTGTACGACCTCGCTGTGACCGAGGATGGTCTGATCATCTTCGTCTCGGAGAAAGACACAGGTCTTGTGAAGCTCATTGAGCTGGACGCTCCATGTGGAGGCGGGAGGAGAGTCATCGAGGTAAGTGAATACCTATTACGTCCCGGAGCGGGCGTGTATGGGTTGGCCGTTGGGGGAAACAACAGTGGACTCCTCGTCTTGCTGCTTGGTTCCGACGACGGACACGTGTTCCAGCTCAGCATCAACCGGTCAGCTCTGCAGTCCAACAACCTTGGTCCCGGTTCTCCCCACCCTAACCCCGACATAACATCCACTTCCTCCCCCTCTCCCTCCCGCTCTTCTTCCCCTCCACACAACGATGGACAAGCCATGGCCATAGGTCCAATTGCCACCGTAGTGATCTCTGTTGTTCCTGTTGTATTAGCGATGGTGGCCTTCTTCCTTGTCTTTTTGTATCGAGTACAGGTCGCGAGAGCCTGCTGTATGCGACGTTTTGTCCCGGTTCCCGGACTCACGAAGTATCCTTTGGACACAATAAAGGTCGTGACAAACAATTTCGACCAATCTCGACAGGTCGGACAACCGGGAGGCTTCGGCAGTGTCTACCGGGGATTACTGCCGAACAATGATCCTAGTCGAAGGGGGAGGGACGTGGCGGTGGCGGTGAAGGTCATGAGACAGCCATGGACACAGGCTAAGGAAAGCATGTTTCAAGCGGAGATGACCATTCTCGGCCCGTTACATCATGTCAACGTGTGTAACCTGATTGGCTTCTGCGCAGACGAGGGACATCGCATTTTAGTGTACGAGTACAAGGAGGGAGGGAGCTTGAACGACAGACTATTTTCAAGACTTGACGATCGACCAAGGGAAGAAAGAGAAGATGGAGGAGGAGGAGGAGGAGGAGGAGAAGAAGCAGTGCACAATCTTCGCTCTCAACTGACTCTGATAGAGCGAGGAGGAGGAGGAGGAGGAGGAGGAGGGGAAGAAGCAGTGCAGAATCGTCGCTCTCCACTGACTCTGATAGAGCGTGTTGTGGTTGCCCAACAGATTGCCGAGGCTCTTCGTTACCTTCATCACTTAGCTGATCCCCCAGTTATACATCGGGATCTAAAGAGCCAAAACGTGTTGTTGGGAGGAGGACGAGGGAGGGAGATCAAGGCATCCTTAGCGGATTTCGGTCTTGCCAGATTTCTCGAAGCGAAGTTCCTAACGTCAGCCCCCACCGTAATACAGGAAGTGGCGGGAACGGATGGGTGGTTTGCTCCCGAATACGCCCGACGGGGAAAGCTGTCAAGGAAGATTGACGTCTACTGCTTTGGGGTTCTGGCGTTGGAAATGCTCACTGGAAGAAGAGCCGCAGTCCGTGGTCATGGGAAGGGTCAAACTCGATACCTAGTTGCTGACGAGGGTAAACACCTGACCAATGTCGATAAAATCGATATGAAGGAGTTCGTCGATCCTTCTATTAGAGCGGAAATGGATGATCCTGTGATGAGGGAACTAGCAAGAGGTATGATGCGTGTCGCTGCCGACTGTCTGATTGAGGAGGAGAAGGAAAGGCCAAAAATCCAAAGGACAGCTGCCGTGATAGAGTCTCTTCTGGAGCAGACGAGATGACAAGAACCCAAAGGACAGCTTCGGTCATAGAGACGCTTCTGCACCATACCTTAAAGTATGCCAAGGACTCAAGGAGTCCTATGAAGGGATATCCCTTTACGGGTGAGTAATCCGCTGACGATACCTTAGACTATGATGGCTGTACCCCTGAGTGTAGGGTGACGACTATAGCGTTGACGTTTTGCTCTAGAGGCAAGCGCTATGAGTCTAACAACAAGGTCGAACTTTGAGCGGATCGCGTGTCATTCCGTTTAATGGAAGATCGATTTATTGCGATAGCGGAGCCGATGGTTGTAGGACAATGGATGTAGCGGGGGCTTTGGTGTACCGGGTATGGCTATGCGCCAGGCAACAGGATAGCAGTTTAAGGGAACCGCCGGAATCCCGTTATATTGTACACCGATCTCGCCATCATGATGACGTTCGTGCATTTTCGATAATTTATATAAAATAAACGGCATGCAGATGCACACGAGAGAGAGAGAGAGAGAGAGAGAGAGAGAGAGAGAGAGAGAGAGAGAGAGA
>BFEA01000477.1:423832-436332 GCA_003427395.1 Chara braunii
TGTGTGTGTGTGTGTGTGTGTGTGTGTGTGTGTGTGTGTGTGTGTGTGTGTGTTGTTTATGCACAACTCCTCAAAAAAACATGACTGTGCCACAATGTTTCGTCGGACTTCACGGATCATCAGGGGGTGACAGTCTGCCCATGATGCATTTGCCTGATGAAAGACAACTCACCACGCACCAAGAGTTTTTGTATCTTTGTGTGTGTGTGTGTGTGTGTGTGTGTGTGTGTGTGTGTGTGTGTGTGTGTGTGTGTGTGTGTGAGAGAGAGAGAGAGAGAGAGAGAGAGAGAGAGAGAGACTACACGGGGAGGCATGAGAGGCGCGGGGTATAATTCTGTGATGACCCGTCCATACATGGACTGAAACACACAGCTGATTTCTGAGTTTTGCCCATAGATTGAATGCCCTGCTGAGCTTCCCGCTTGCTACTAAGTCTGTGTGTGCATGTTTGCTGGACTGCATGTCTGTCTGAATGCTGGTTGGCATGAGTATGTGTGTGGCCCGTCAGGGCACTTGCTCGTTCGTTGGGCCCTCAGGGCCGGTACTTACCTGTGTCCGTGGCATTGAGGGGTTGCAGCGGGGACAAACACTCAAGAAGCGGGTAGGCCGGTACGGCGGTAGAGCACCTGGAAGGGGTAGATGTGCTGGTACCGGAGGCCGAGCAGAAGGAGACAAAAGTGGCATTTTTAGAGGCCCAGTAGTTGTAGGCTAGGTCTAGGCGGATATCAGTCCAACCAGTCTGGGTCTAGGGCCTGTACGGGCAATATCAGAGTCTGCAATGATGTTTCCCTCCGAAAGGGAGGAGGTAGCGGTTGCTTGGGAGGCCCCGCCCAAGAGGCAAAGCACGCCGCTATATCTTCTGGCCGGGCGGAGAGTCCGGCCTCTTTTTCGGTGTGCAAGTTTGGCAACACACTGGTGGAGCGCTGGCTGGAGCAGCGCTAAGGGTCTGATCCGACACTACATACGGTAAGTAAAAAAGTGCGTTTTCGCGGATCCCGCACTGTTCCGAACTCGTAGGAGGTCCCGTTAGCTTAGGAGGCGAGTGGCGCCGAAAAAGATGTAAGGAAAATCGAGGAGAATGCAAGAGAGCTCGGCCCGTACCCTGCCGCGAAAAAGAAGGGGCACTTTTTTTTCTTTTTTCTTTTTTTGGTACTGTCCGTTTGGGTGGGCTGGTTTGTCCCTGGTTCGGTTCGCTGTGTGGCACAGCAGGCCCCCCTGCGTTCGGTCCCGGTAGTGTCCGTGCCACTGGACCGTTTTCCTATCCCTACGAAACCCGCCCAACGAAAACCGCCGAAACCCACCTGAATGCTGCGAACGATACGGGCCAGTGGGGTCCCGATTTTCTTTACGGCCGACTGGAGCGGCCCCACCTTTTTCGTTACTTTTACGGATTCGTCTTCCGTATGTAGTGTTGGATCAGACCCTAAGCTGGAGCAGCGCTGCTGGGGGGGAAGGAGAAGGACACGAGGGAGGAAGAAGGAGGAAGAAGGAAGGAAGGGGGAGGAGCGCCAGGGGTGCTTACCTGGCTATGGTGGCAGCCATCTTCATCACCTTGGTGGGCGCTGCAGCAGAGAGTCCCCAGCCGGGGAGAGCTACACCAAGAAGCTTCGGGGCAGGGTCAGGCATGGCGGCCTGAGCTAGAGCAGCCATAGCTGCTTTGGGTTGTCCTTTGGGCATCTGAGCAAAGCCCAGTAGTCCGCCATAGCCTCGGCCTATGAGAGTGAAGAGTGGGAGAGGCAGCCATGGCTATGGTGGACCTTGAGTGATACTTGCAGTAGAAGAGGGACTCGGACATTGATTCTGGATCAGTCATTAAACATTGTATTACTATTTCTTGTATGAATAAGAGAAGGGGGAGATAAGGAGGAGGAGATTGTTGGGTGCCATCTGCCACAATTCATGGCAGATGTGTGTGGTTGCACTTACTCGCCACTCTATTTCTTCTACCAAAACTTGTCTGCCTGATCTGTACTCGTGAAGAGCTGCAGTCCAAGGTAAATATGCCTGGATTGTCCGCCCAGACTCCAGGCCCGCTCATGAAAATCCTCACCGTGTCAAGAGACCTTCAGACCACTCTGGCAAAACCTGTCGGTGCAGGCTGGTAGGCAAGGTGCTCTAGGTGACCTCTACCGACGGGATAATTGGTAGAAAGAGCCCACCCCAAAACCTTTCCGGTTTTGGGCGCCCGAAACTCGGCCGTTTGGTACAACCGGCCCCGGCCCAGACAGTCTTCAGCCTGGGTGAAAGGCGCCTTCGTGTCGTGGCCACATCTCACTAGGCCTGTTTTTACAGGTTCAAGGATTTGGCGCTGTTTTTGTGCCAGTTTCATGAACCGGTAAGGCCCTCTTTTCCAAAATCCCGTACGTGGGCGTCATTCGATACTTCAGCGGTAACACCGTCGGCCTGTCTTACATCAAAATGAATCTGGCGCTGTTATGCGCCACATACATGATCCGGTAGGTCCCTTGGAGGGACGCGTGGGCCTGTAGCACCCCACGTGGAAGTCATTGGGCCGGTAGTACCAAACGGCCAAATTTCGGGCGCCCAAAACCGAAAAGGTTTTGGCGTGGGCGGTTTCTACTGATTATCCCTCCACCGACGGCTTCCTGACAACTCTCGTTCATGAGTGAAACCCGAGCGAGTGAAGCGACAACTGCTCTTCACGTTTTCAAAATTGCATCCTGACAGCTCTAGAAGTGTTTTTGGACCGCCCAACTCTAGAGTAAGTGTATCGGCGCCAAGCTCTTGAAAATGCGTGTTTCAAGAGTTGCTTTAGTGCAGCGAGGCCCGATGACCCTCCACAAAATAGCAGTAGAGAGTCTGGAACTCGCCGCACGCCGTGGCGGATTGAGAAAGGAAACTTGGCAAATGTTCAGACAAAATTCCTCATACCAAGTTTGCTGAGTAAGTGCAACCAGGCGCCTACTCTCCAAACTTGGCCCGTGGAGAGTAGTGCAACCAGGCCTTTAGGGTTTCCCTGCACCACGAACCAAAAGTTTGTCGTTGATACGTTCTCCATTTTGCAAATTTGGCAAGTAGTGCGGCAAGGTTATACTTCGTGCAAATTCTGAAGAGGCGGCGTCCGTCGATAGTCCACTTTTTTTTGTTCGTCATTTTCCTCTTTTCTTTGGGCGAATTGCAGACACGCCCGTCTGAAGAAGGATCGTGGCAAATATCCGGTTCGCTTCATTATTTTGCTCTTTTCTTTGGGAGATTGTAACGACCCGCCATCACACAGACTGAGAACACTGCTGGTTTCTGAAATTCTGCCGATGGAGTAGATGCCTTGCTGAGGTTCCTGCATTCTGCTGAGTTTTCTAAGTCTGTGTGTGTGCGTGCGTGTTGACCTGCGTGCCTGTCTGAGTGCTTGTCGGCATGAGTGTGTGTGACCCGCAAGGGTCTTTGCTTCTTTGGCAGGGATAATCGGTAGAAGGCGCCCACGCAAAAACCTTTTCGGTTTTGGCCGCCCAAAGTTTAGCCGTTTGGTACCACCAGCCCAATGACTTGCATGTGGGGTACTACAGGCCAGCCTCGCTCCAAGGGCCCTACCGGATCATGAATCTGGCGCATAACAGCGCCAGATTCATTTTGATGTAAAAGGATCATGAATCCGGTGCATAACAGCACCAGATTCATTTTGATGTAAAAGAGGCAGGGGGTGCGAAGGCTGAAGTATAGAATGAGGCCCACGTACGCAATTTTGAAAAAGAAGGGCCCTACCGGTTCATGAATCTGGCGCAGAAACAGCGCCAAATTCTTGAACCGGTAGGAATAGGCCCAGGGAGATGTGGCCACGGCGCGAAGGCGCCTTTCACCCAGGGGAAAGTTGTTTGGGCCGGTAGTACCAAACGGCCAAACTTTGGGCGGCCAAAACCGAAAAGGTTTTGGCGTGGACTCTTTCTACCAATTATCCCTGTTTGGCAGGCCTGTAGGGCCGGTACTTACCCGTGGCCGTGATATTGAGGGTTGCAGAAGGGAAAACAATCAAGTAGCGGCCCGCGACACTTAGAGCAGCGGAAAATCACTCAAGTAGCAGGCTGGCCGGTACCGCACCCAGTAGCAGTAGATGTGCCAGGTACTAGAGGCCGAGCAGAAGAAGACAGAGTTGGCATTTTTAGAGGCCTACTAGCGCTAGGCTAGGTCTAGGCTGGTACCAGCCCGTCCAGTCTGAGTCTAGAGCCTGTACGGGCAATATCAGAGTTTGCAATGATGTTTCCCTGAGAAAAGGAAGAGGAACAGTTGCTTGTGATGCGCAACCTCACGCCCCGCGCGGCGTCCCGTACTTCGGATGCCGATAAGAGTAGTTAGGGGCATAGCCGAGGATTTTTAGCCGTGGGGGTTGAGCCACCCGGACGAAATGGGGGCGCTCTTGCTTGAGGCCGAGGTGCCTGGGCAGGGGTTTGAGCTGTCCCCGGGGGCGAATAACGGTGCCCTACGGCCCGACCGTCATCATTGACATCACTTCATGAAAAAGGAGGAAAAGAAAACGAGAGGGGAGGGGAGAAAAAAAACGAAGCCGGCGGGAATGGAGCTCCATTCCCCGAGGTGCCGGGTTCGTGCAGCCCTTGCGGGCGGAGGCCCCGAAATCAGGTTCAGGCTTCGACGTCCGACTCGTCAAGTCCGTGCGGACGGCACGGCACGGCGCTGCCCGGGGTGGGGCAGGACCATGGAACCCAGGTTCAAAAACGGACGGGGAGGGCACCCGTGTTGCGGGAGAGTTCGGGGAAGCGGACAGCTCGTTCGTACCCCAGGACCAACCGCCTTCACGAGAACGAGTCCCCCTGGGCCCTTGCGATATGAGTCGTAATTAAACTGCTGCCGCCAGGCCGCTTGCACAGTGGACCAGGCCAACACCGTGTGGTCTGTGTAAGGCAAGACGGGGAAGAAAATCGCTCAATCAGCACGAACCCACTCCCTCTTATGTGGCAAGCCTGGGTCGGGTTATAAAGAGGGATTGGCTCAGTGTGCCGCAGTATGCTCCTGTGTTACCGCGCGTTCATTGAACGCGCGTTTCACGTTCAGGTTTTGAACGCGGTGAACGTGCGTTCACTAAACGCGGCTGAACGTTTTTGACTCATTCGCGCAAAAGCCATGTAGTGTTTGGGGCGGCAGGTTTGGGGTGTGGGGGGGACTGGGTGGCGGGGGAGGGGCCAACGGCCCTGCAAAAAAAAAAAAAGGACCAAGTAATGGCCCAAAAAAAAAACCGAAGCATCCATACCGAAAAAAAAACTTTGGCCCCACTTGCCTCCTTTTTTTTTTGGGGGGGGGGGGGAATCTCCCTAACATGGCTTAGAAGGCCCATGCAGGCTATTTGAAGGGTCCTCGCAGACATGTAGCGCAGACCGCCCCACCAAAATTGAGGCAAGCAGTGAATATGAAATAGAGCACGAGCTGGCCGAATATATACCCGAGATTCGAATTCAGGTCTGGGTTTCAGCAGTTATGGGTTGCTCACGTAGCTAGGGTCTGTTGGTCTCTGCACCTGACTCTTAGGACTTGGCTGCACTACTCACCAAATGTGCAAAACTAGAATGAATCTTCTGCAGAACATGGAATAATATGCCGCCATATATTTTGTCTTTTCTGTATGTGGTGAGTAGAGACCCTCAAGGCCACTACACATATTGCTAAGAAAAGGAAAACGAGAAGAAAAAAAAAACGAGAAAAAAAAAAACGAGAAAAAAAAAACAAGAAAAAAGAAAAACGAGAATTTTTTCTCATTTTTCTTTTCTGAGGAATACGTGCAGTGGCCTAAGGGCCTCTACTCACCACATGCACAAAAGACAAAACATATGGCGGCGTATTATTCCATGTTCTGCAGAAGATTCATTCTAGTTTTGCACATTTTGTGAGTAGTGCAGCCAAGCCGTAAGAGTCAGGTGTAGAGACCAACATGCCCTAGCTACGTGAGCAACCCATAACTGCTGAAACACAGACCTGAATTTGAATCTCGGGTATATATTCGGCCAGCTCGTGCTCTATTTCATATTCACTGACTGCCTCGATTTTGGCGGGGCGGTCTGCGCTACATGTCTGTGAGGACCCTTCAGATAGCCTGCATGGGCCTTCTCAGCCATGTTAGGGAGATTCCCCCACCCCGCCCCCCCCAAAAAAAAGGAGTGCATGTGTATGTGTGTAAATATCTGTGTGTATTGGTGTGTGTGTGTATATGTTTGGGGGGGGGTATTTCGTGGTTTTTTTTTTTTACTTCTTTTTTTGAATGCCACGCGTCCCAGGGTGGTGCATGACGCGTGCATGCTGGGAGGGGGTGCGCGTTCGATTTTTTCCTGGCCCCTGCCACGTGGCGCGTTTGAACACTCGCAGAGGGGGATTGAATGCACGCGTTTGAACGAGAACGCGCGTTCACACGTTCAAACAGTTACACAGGTATGCTATGTACGTCTGCATCGCAGTACACGCCGTCGTGATCTGCGATCGGGAAGGGTGGAAGCGTGTTGCGATGCTCTGGGATAAAGTCCGCGCTCAGGCCACGGCCCGCGCTGCCGTCCATCGAGACAATATTTGACTCCATGCAAAGGCCAACCAATATCGCCAAAAAGGATGTGCCTAGCTCTCTTTCTTCGTCTCTCTCTGTAGCATCAACCTGAACGTGGTGTCGGGGACCCCAGGTTGGGCACAGAGAGGTCGGCCGCATTGTGGAAACATGGAAAACCGCTTTATCCGAGGTTATCCGCCTTCCTTTGGAGTCTCGACTTGCGCACGGTTAGAGAGAGAGAGATGGCAGAAGGAGGTTGGCATGTATCCCGCACACCCGTGCAGGTTTAAAGGCGACTAAGAGGGGAAAGGACCGACGCACTCATGCACTCATGCACTCATGCAAGCAATTGATATTCAGTAATTCTTATTTTCAGGCCTTGGGGCGCATACACACACGCCTACTCATAGAGTCCTCAATGAAACATTCGACATCCATAGACTTTCATACTCGAACATGCATAACGGATCACTCACACATTGGGACCGTGCACACATCACACGGGGACAAAGCAGCAACGGAGAGAAAGCTCGTCTTAAAATACAGAATTCTCACGACTGGTCACCCCGGGCGCAATCCCCAATCCGTCAAAACCACCGACAACCATAGCCACAAGGCCCTACCGCTACCGGCGTCTGATCTCCACCACCACTCAGTCCCTCCGACTGTCTTAACCCGAGTCTACTGCTAACTCCGCCATCGGCGGTCACTCCGCCCACCACGAGGCACGTCGTGCCTGTTCGATGCCACGGGCTTCGCGCATAGCTTGTGTAGCTTGCAACCGATATAGAAGAGGAGGAGAGGAAGGGACTGTGAGAATTTATAGCGCGAAGGCAGCGGGGAGACTTCGTGAAGCACGGGGTGTAGATGAGCGGGACAGAAGAAGGGCAAAGATTCCAGAAGCATCGAAGGGGGCGAGTCGAATGAACTGCGTGATTGGGGTGGTCGTCCAAGTGGGAAGCGTTTCCCGCCATCACCACATTGCCTCGACCAACCCAATCAGACACCCAATCGTTTGCAAGGAAAGGAGGAGGGGATCGGACTTCACTTAGAGGGAAGACAAAGAGACATGGAGGAAGGGAATGCGCAACAAGAAAGGAATATGGTGTGGGGATGCAGAGCGGGAAAACAGGTTTACGAGGCACGGAAAAATTCCAAAAAACAGCCGCGCGCGCAAAAATTCAAAACTCCTTCTCCCGCCAATTCCCAACTGCTTCTTGAAGCTCTTGACGCAGCCGCTAACTGGCCACGTGAAACCCAAATTACATTTTCTACTCCGTCCCTCTTTTCGTAAAGGAAAAAAAAAGAAAGAAAAAAAAAAAAGAAATGAATCCCTGTTCTTCCCTATTATCTTGAATCGGTACTTTAGGGCTTTTTGTGGGATTTTACCTTAAGGGTACGGAAAGCCGCCAAATACGGATCCTAACTTATCACATCTATGATGCGCAGGGGGTTCCCCAAAAAAATACCTGTGTCTTGACTGCTATATGGGCATCCTAATTACCCGGAGGATTCGGGCGGCCACTTCTTCGTTTGTTGGCCGAATCTATCACCTATTCTACTTCGATGCATCCCGCATCGTTGTGGATCTGCTTTCCCATTGTACACCTAATCAGGTGGCCTCTTCATCGTCAGCTGGCCCGATCGAAAAAAGAAAAAAAAAAGTATACACAATGCGTTTTGTTGCGCGACCATTCTAATTAAGAACGGAAGAAGAAGGAGACAAAAAGAAGAAGAAGAAGAAGAAGCTCAGACGAAATGGTCGATCTCGGGATTAAGAGGGGGAGGAGGGGAGGAAGAAAGGTTTCCAGCTCATCCGGAATTGTCGGCCCCTCCACTTCGTTGAAGTGGTCCTCAACGAAGGAGGGGTAGAGAAAGGCCCTCAGTACGTGTGCCAGAACACATGGCTCCAGATCCGCAATGGCCCGTACGATTCGTCGCAGCACCAGGCGATTTTCGGGACCTGTCGTCACCAGATGGGTCTCAGTATACGGCCTTCGCTCCCTCTTGAGCACCGCGATGGCGAGGAAATGGTACATGACGTTCGACCGTTGGCCAGCCTCGTAAATGAGCATCATGCAAAGGGCGGCTCCAGCTATGGCTCTCATGCACGATCAGGACGTGAAGCCCCCTTGATCGCTTCGAGCCTGATTGTTGCAAGCTCCACCATGAACTCGACATCCGTCAGGTGGACCGTCCGGCTCGGAGGAACTACTAAGGTCAATAACCAGGGCACGCCTGGGTGGCTGGCGGAAGCGGAAAGGTCCTGCAAGGATGGGGGGTCTAGGTGCGGGATATGGTACTCCTCCCACTCCTCCTCCTCCTGCTCCTGCTGGTGCTGACAGGCCGGCTCCATCAAGATTGAGATCGGGAAGGAGTGATGGTGGTGGTGTCGGCTACGGAGGGCTTCAACATATCCGAAATCTGCTTGTCCCTGCTCCTTCTCCAAGCGGAGGTCCCTTGATTCGTGCCGCCTTGCTGTCCGGAACGGGATCTGGCTTGTGCACCCGCACGGCCTGGCCCATCTTTTCTCCAGGTCCCACTCAGCTTCCTTGCGCCTCTGGCAATGACTGGCGACGTCTCTTCTTGGGCGTCTTCCTAAGAGTCTTCGGGGCTGCTCGCTCGGGATAGGATGAGGGAGGCCGCAGCAACTTCCTATCAGTGATGCTAGCCACCTTTTCTCCCTCTTCCGCGATATAATCTGGCATAACTACCTCATGCTAGGATCGCCTCGTTGCCGATGTTGTTAGCAGTTGGAGTGGGGGATCTTCCTCTTCGCTGGTGATCACTTGCGCGATAGACAGAAACTCAATATGGATGATCTCGAGCAGTCCCGCCCTGCTCGTTCCAATCTTCCCGAATGGGTACAATGCCACCATGCCCTCCTTCTCCGGCTTGGGTCGCGAAATAACGTAGTACACGTACGAATTATCGAAGATATTGTGATCGTCGTATGCAACGGCAAATCGGAATGTACCCAGCACCACAAGTCAATACAGCGCCCGATGTATTTCCCACAGGTCCCCGTCAGCTTGTGGCAGCGACTCCACATCTTCCAGCTCCTCCAGGTACTCAGAGAAGTTGTGAGTGGGGCAAGGGCTCTCCGTGAGTTGGTAAGGAAGGGTGGTGTAAGAAAAAAAGGGAGGCATTTAGTATGAGGGAGGGTGGATAGATTGGATGTTGAGAGAATCAGTGGGGGAGAGGAACACGGGTAGCTGAGGCACTAGTGTCAGCGGGCCGTTGTCGGAGGGCGCGGTGTCCCGGCCCTCCGCTGAGTACCCGATGCCTGCTCAAGGACCCGCTACTTACCAGTTGTCAACTCGGGAACCTGTGTACCACGTGGGCCTTCGCGGGGTACCAGACTCTGCCTATTGATTCCTGCACTGTGCCAGGCATACCCGGGCGGCGCTCTGCTGCAGACTAGTCCAGTTATTGTTCACCTTGGCAAAAGGGTGGGGGTGCGCCACTAGACTTTCCATCTATGAATCTCCCTCGGCGGCGGCCAAGCGCAGCCAGGTCCGCAACCCCGCAGACGTGTCCGCGCGGCCGCGCAACTTTGTGGCCGCATGCGCGGCATGGCGGTTAGTGGGGAGGGGGCTTGGGGATTTGGGGAGCGCCATGGGGCGGCGCAACCCCAGCCCCACCCCCTCAAATAAAGAGAAATAAAAAGAAGAATTTTTTTGGGGGGGGGAGGTGGCAGTGAGTGAAGATAATTGAAAAAAAAAAAAAAAAACAACGCGTTTTTTCCCCCCGTTGATTTATTGATTGATTGATTGATTGATTGATTGATTGATTGATTGATTGATTGATTGATTGATTGATGGATGGATGGATGGATGGATGGATGGATTGATTGAGTGGTGGGGGCGGGGTCGCCCCACCCCCCCGTTGATTGATTGATTGATTTATTCATTCATTCATTCGATTTTTTTTTTATTATTTTTTTTTTTTTGATTGATTGATTGGTGGGGGAGGGGTCGCCCCACCCCCCGTTGATTGATTGATTCATTCATTCATTCATTGATTCATTGATTCATTGATTCGTTGATTCATTCATTCGATTTTGCTTTTTTTTTGTTGTTGATTGATTGATTGATTGATTGATTGATTGATTGATTGATTGGTGGGGGAGGGGTCCCCCCACCCGCCCGCCACGCACCACGCGCGCGCGCACACACACACACACTCATTCAAACGCACACGCACTCACTTGCACACACAAATACTAATAGGCCCCGGAGAAAAAAATATGTATATATATATTTTTTCATTCCTTGATTGTTTCCTTATTACAATATATATATATATATATATATATATATATATATATATATAAAGAGCCGCCAACCAAAAATCCCGCCCCCCCGCGAAAAACAATAAAACAAAAAATAAAACAAAAATCTATTTCTCTTCTCCACCTTTTCTGTTTCTTATTTTTTATACTTCAAAAAAATATACATGGGGTTGGCCCCACAATCCCTTTTTTTTTTTTTTACCCATTATTTAATTCAGGAAAATTCGTGTAAATTCATGTCCGTGGCGTGGCCGAGGACAGCCACGGATGCGGACATGAATATGGTCGCCCTCCGAGCTCGACCCCGCGGACGCGTCCGAGGGTGGTTCATAGCTTTCCATTGGTCCACGCAGGCTCGACGCCGTGCTGTACAGCAGAGCACTACGGGCCTATGATCGTGGTAGTCGCCGGGCTCGCCCAGGGACGTGAAAGTAGAGGGACCGGCATGGCTTTTTCTACCGCGCGCCGAGTGTCTCTAGCTAAGTTATGGGTTATATGCATGGAGTTGCTTGCATAGAAAAGAGTTACAGAAAGAAAAAGAAAGGAAAATAAAAAGTGAAAGGAAGTCATGTGTCAGATCTGCGCGCTGATCTGGATCCTCGCTTTAGTTTGGGATAATCTAGCGGCTTCTGATCACAGCGGCGTTATAATTACCTTCTTTTCTTATTTCTATTATTATTATTCTAGCTAATTTTATTAGCTATTCTTTGGAGCCTGCCTTCTCTTTCGACCCTTCATCGCTCGCGGGAAGGAGTGCAAACGGTTCATTTTCGAGTTCCAATTGCAGCTCGGTGGCCCAGACTGGCCCGACTCTTGGCGCATCACCCTGTAGCTGATATGTCCGGCTGAGCATCACAGTGGGACCCCAAAAGTGGGGTAACCTGCGACCACGTTGGTAGGAGGCTTGTCATCCAGCCGTGGAAGGTCATAAGCCCCCTCCTTGCCACTGAAGAGGGGTACCCAATAGGAGTAGGCCAACAACGTGTTTCGAAGGGAGGAATGTGCCCATCGGTATCCCCTACTATCCCGTTATGGGACCACTGCTTCGGGCATGTAGTCACATCATAAGGATTAAAATTAGTGATTGACAGTAGCGCAGTGAGTTCGGCTCGTGCTCTAACTGTTAAGTTTCGGTTTCCCATCTTTCTGAAAATTATTTGATTTTGTTTATTATTTTTTAAACTTTCAATTATTAAAATAAAGAATTAAAAAAAAAAGTTATTTGAATTCTTCATCCAGAACATAGAGATCATGGTGAGTGGCGAGCCTATAAAGGGTGAGGCAAAAGAGTCATTGGCTATTGGTTTGTCGGTGAGGGTCAGACGCGCTCCCCACTTTCTAAGAGTCGGGACACTGTCCGCGGCCAACTGTTTGGTAGTATCCCGTGTGCATGGGGCTGGCAGTGATATGCGGTTGTGGGATCAGCAGAGCCATTGCGAGCCCTCTCGCCCAAGCCCTCCCTTGACGAAAGGATAGAGCGTGGCCTCGAGAGGGCGCAACCGATCGCACGTTCTACGATCATCGAGCGAGGACGACGGAGGTGACGACGGAGCTGCCGCCGATGATGAGGACTCCGACGACAATTATATGGTTGATGGCGAGCACCCCGATCCTGTTGACCAGCATGAGTTCGACCTGTGTAACCCTCCGTAAGTCGTATGGGGGTTCTTTCATACAGTCGTACAGGCGATCGTAAGGCCGTACAGACTG